>VICI01002652.1:0-15791 GCA_019593645.1 Akabosia matsudoensis
TTTTCTTTCTCAAATTTTCCAAGGTTAAGCAAGTACTTCTTTTGGGCGAAAATTTTAACGTGTAACAAGTTAGGGAAAACTTTTCGGATACAAGTTCTAATTATAGGGCCAAAGTGAAAGTTAGCTTGTTAATTTTTTCAGCAAATAAGTTAAATTACAGCCAAGTTTACAGTGTATTGCTGAATCGTTGAAAAAACTCCGAACACTGTGTCTTTTTTAAAGTCAACGAAAGGCCCAACTTTAAAGCAGAGTCTTTGACAGATTCGAAGCTGTTTTCTGGAGTATTTCCGTCGCAGTCTTTTTTTCCAGTATCTCATAAACTCTTCAGAGTGTTTGGTGATCTCCGTCGCTTCCATTAGGAGAACTAGCATGACAGTGGCGATGGTCACTCCAATCAGGCAAATGGAGAGTCGGAGTGGTAGGGGAAGGAAGCTATGTAATTTGACAGTAGCATAAGCTGACAAAGTTGAGAGAATCATGCCCACAGAGATGACGACGGGAAAGTAGTAGTACATGGCAGAGTTGATGAAGAGGACGAGAAGTTTTGTTTGAAGATAAAGTTGAAAACTTTTTCCAAATAGGACCTCGGCGGAACTCTTGAGACGATGGATTGGTGTTGGACACAAAAGTTTGTTCACTGTGGGTAATGAGGAAGGTGGTCGCGGTGGTTTTTTCACACTGACCGTTGGCTTTTCTATTACCTCCATCATGATTACCGATTTGGATGAAACTGTTGCAGGGTAACTTGTGCAAGTTCTACTTTCACTGGATAAAATAAAATATGCTGCTGACCCGAATGTTGGATGAAAGGAAATAGACGAGGTGGTTTCTGGTGAGCATTTCTGATTCTCATTTTGTGCAATCTGATCAAAAGACGGTTGCTCCTCTTTGGAAGATACTGTGAACAATTTAGGAATTTGACTTGTTAAACTCTTTGACTTTTCTGTGCACATTTGTTGCTCCATTTGATCCTCATATTTTTGCACTTTTTCACTTTTCTTAACATCTCCATTACCATAATTGTCAATTCGTATCTCAGGCTGAATTTTCCTTTTGAAGTTTGAGATGTTTCCGGATTTTACATGGTTATCATGCTTTCCATCCGGACAAAGAGTACTTTCACCAGTTTTACTTTTGTTACTCTTTAACTTTTCACTACTACATGTGTTGTCAGCACCGTGAACGGAAGACGCAGCACGGGAACAAATGTCACTACGCTCTGTCGCTTTCACTTTATCTTCTTGAGGATATGAGCTACACAGTACATCACTTAGTTCACAAACTATAGTCAAACAGATGAGGATGAGATTAAGCGATAAAAGACTTGCATAAAAGGCTGTGACGCCTTGAAAAATACTTGCTGCGAGCATAGCTAGAATACGGGATTTCGGGAATATCACTGTTTTCATTAAGTAACTCGCTGGGTCAGAGGAGGTCATGAGTGGCGCTAGAAAGCACACCAAAGGAACTCCATTAAATCCTAATGCTATTGAGTACATAATGAATTCCTCTTTGCTCAAATTGAAACGGGACGAGAGGAACGTATGCTTCAGAGATAAAACTTGATTTTCACCATTGCAGCAGAGATTTTACGGAAAAGTCCGTTTGGAACTGGGGAAGTGGTAAACGGAGCAAGGGAAACTTGCTTGAAAAATTCGACCCGCCTGAAATAAACAAAAATGAGCACATATCAACTGTAAAGGCTAAACCCAGCAAATAGAAAATAAATAAAAGAAAAACAAGATAATAGCCATGAGGCTTTCCCTTCATGGGAATGCATACATACATAATCCCAAACTATTTTGCAATATTACACATGAATTCAAAACTACGAGCGATCTTGATGGGCAAAAGTAGCGCGAACAGTGTAAGCTTATTTTTATTACGGAAAGTGTTTCAGACACACGAGCTTTCTTTACAATATTCGAAACAAACTTTTCCCTTTTCGTCATATAAAATGCGAGAGGCATCCTTCGGAACATCAGTCTACAAAAGCTGAAAAAATGTATGTTGTGTAAGAAACATCCTGTTTTTATTCAAGCTTCCAGGCAGTTTCGATTTTAGGTGTAATAACCATATCCCATAACATTTGACGCACATTCCAACAGCAATAAGGAACTTTAAGGATACAACCCACTTACCAAAAACGATACTACCTGTTGTATACCCTGCAGAAAACTCTCGAGTTCGCGTTTGTTGTGGTAAATAGCAGTGCAATTTGGTGAGTCTAAGTGTTTCCGTTAAAATGTAGCAAATGTCGCTCGCACTGAGATGAAACGTCCAAATATGTGCTAATCCTTCAGTACAGAATGCTAAAGCAATTGAAATGATGACGACATCGAGCACAGTAAAATTTTCATCACGATGTGATGTGAGCATTTGTTGTAATAGACGATAAACGCTTATCCCCCAAATTACAAACAAACATAAATTTGTCACAAAAAGTCGTTTAATATTCCTCCACAGCGTGTTACACGGCGTTACTTGGAATGTTTCAGAGCCCTTGTCAAACACTATTGGCACATTGAGAAAGGAGGAGAAAAAGTTTTGCACACGGAAAAACGATTTCCACATCATTTTGCTATCGTGCTGAAGAGAAAGGAAGTACACATACAAAAAAACTGTTGAATTTATTTTTCAACTACTTGTCGTTTTTTGGCAATTGTTCCCTGCTGGTATTATTTTGTGAGGCAAATAGTGAGGGCAAACAAGAAAAGGAAAGCAACTCAAAAGGAATAATTTTTTACGATTAGCCCTTTGAAAACAATTTTCAGCTTTGATTTCTTTATGGGCTGTTTTAGGATAGGACTACAAAATGAGGGCTTTTTACACAGTTTGTCCTCAGTAATTTTTGAAGGTTTGACGAAAAAAGGACACAAACTTTCACCACTTTTACATAGACTATCTTGACAAGGAACGGAAGAAAATAATAATACAAACTTCAATGATGTTGTAAATGGCTGAGCTGGGGCTATTGAGTTTAAGTAACAAGTTGTTACGTTGAAAATGTATTATTTGCAATATTGCATGAGTTCAAATTATAAATCCGTGAACGTCATCAGTTTGTTGGATGTAAAAAAGAAACGACTAACTCGCTGGCCGGAAAAAATCTATATAATTTTGCTTCAACATTTGACAACAGCTTTGAAAAAATAGCATAGGCAATTCGGAGACTATAGCCTTGGTGCTTAAATTCGCTTGTTTGACTTTTAAATAACTATTGAAATACGTTAGGCCACGTACTGTTTAAATCAAACGGATACCTAATCATGCTATAACGCTTTTTCCAATTTCGTAAAATCAACTAGAGCGGAGACAATAGATAAGATATATTGAACTGGAATTGAAAATATCCACAGCATTATGAGAATGGAAAAACATTTTACTTAAACTTTGCTATATAATGTAATGTACATTACGAAAGTTTTCAAACTATCAACGAAGTAGTTTTAATATCAAGCTCCAAATTTAGAATTTCTTCATTTTTAGACCTTTCTTTTGCTGACGTCGTGTTTGCCTTGATTATTGGACATTAAGTTGCCAGTTGCAAAGCTACTATATCAGTAGTTTTAGCATTGTCAGCGTCAAATAACGAAGGCTTTGCAAAAAATAATAGATAATTGATTTGGAAGTTTAGATTTTATCGTACTTTAAATGCTAAATGATGGTATGCTTACATGATAAAAATACTATATAGGTACCAAAGGAAATTTTCCTGAAACAACCTACTCCATGAAAGAAACGATTTCCGAGCTTGTTAGAGCTATGAAGAGAATGTCATGTGTAAGGGAACAATTAATAAGTGACACAAATGAGTTTTCAACAGCATGCATCAAGCAATATTATGTGAACTACCTTGAGATTCTTCCACAAACTACTTGACGAGGGGTTTAACAAAAAAGCAACTTTTTAAATAGCGCCATACGTCGCAATTTTGAGCTAATATGTTTAGTGAACCACACAAATTGAATAAAAATTGCTATTCGATCGAATAAAATAATATTGTGTTACAGCATCCATCTACCTAAGTTTGCCCTACGGCATTCATTCTTCCATTTCAAAAGTTCCTATTACCCGTAATAGCCAATTCCCACCGAATCAGCAGTAACTATTTTTGATTAAATTTTGCAGAGAAACGATGACTGGACACTGACTGCTTCAGAAATGATTGTGATGTAGTATGATGACATAGCATGTTGAATTTGTGATTCCAGATGGAATAGAGGTCCTCAAAATATCAAAATCAAAATATGAATACCGTTTTAGATTTAAAAATTAAATGCAGCATAATGCTTTGAATTTGAAAACATTACCATACATCCCACTCAACAAACCTGTTTTATAAAATAAATAAATATATATGTACCATCTTATCAAACGTACATCTACCATGGGCATTTATGTGGTCATGCAGTTTACAGTTGGTGGTGTTGATGAGAAATCGTGATAGCGGTGTGGTTTTCTATTTTTGAGCTGTGTGTGGCGTACGGTTTTTTTTTAAAACCTGACTAGGATACGTGATTTGATGGCTATCTTCAAACCAAAATTTTTCATTCTATTTCAACTGGTCCAAAGTATTTCGGCGTTGTCTACAGAAGCTCAGCTTCGAGAGACCAGAGTACATTATGTGGGATAACAAAAAAAACAATAACGAAGACAAATGCTCATGCGCGTACGCCTACCACCTTCGCTACTTCCTTGGACAGTATCCGTGTAAAAGTCAGTAGAAGGTTATGCCGAACAAAATGATAAATAATGCACTTTTGATAGAAAAAACTGCACTGTCATTGTCATTATTTGAGATTGTGTTGTGTGATTCACAGTTGCCTCCATGTACAGCAATGCGGCTGCGAGAATATGAGTGGCGAACGATATCTCTCATACACGTATGAGAAACGAAACTTTTTTCACAAGAAATGAAATCCATTTTTCATCTCAATGAATAGGCATTCATGTATTGGTTGAGCTTTTACTCCTTGCCATGCTAGTAGTGCCCCGTGTCGTCCAGGCCATTAGGGTTTTATGTATCATATCGATGTATCAAAGTATCAACTGATAGAACATTTGCAATGGTTTAGGTCGGAAACGTTTGTGCAAAACGTGCACTATAAGAAAGTGTATACAGAAAGTTCGTATTCGCAACACTTCGAGCCCCTAAGCAGAAAGCAACGTTTCCAGAGAATCTTTGTGGAAATATCGATGGATTGAAATTGGGATACAGATAAATTGGATAAAAGACAGGCAGGACAGCTTTCTTTAAACCCTGGTCGCAGTATGTAAGAACGGTTTAATCAGAGCACAAAAACCAGTAGTGTGCACCAATGGTTTGGACAAAAAATCTGCGAGTGATGTAACTGCAAATAAAAGTTGTCAACAGTTGCCTTACCCGACACACGAAGGGTCGTTAGTAACTGCGAGTAAATATGTATGTCACTGAAATAGAAATCGTTACATTATCATTAAAATGGAAAAATTGCTATAAAATTCCAAACCGATTGAAGCAGTTAATTGCACTTTTACGCAACAAGTATACAAAATCGAAAACACTTTCTCAGAGTAAGTTTTACTAGTTGTTAAAAAATTTAATTTCATCCAATTACTGTCTCTTTCGTTTCGGAAATCGGAATCGTCACAACGATTGCAGTTGAAGCTCGATACTACCATCCAGAACAAAAAATCGTTTTAAAAGTTACTAAAAGTCTATCACTTTCCCTGTTCGAAACAAATTACATCTGCATCTTTCTAGACTTCCTCTCAATCTATAAGTGCAAATGCAAATGACATTTTAGACAAAAGTTGTTTCCTACCCCCCTTCCATCCTCATATCTGCTTGTAGAAAGTTAATGTATTTTTTCTTTATCTAAAACAGTTTTTAGCAAAAAATTCTATCAACATTACCGTGTTGAAATCACCACTCTAGCCAGCTCTGAAATCTTTCTCTCTTTATCATTTATGCGACTACCAAATATATGCATTGCATCGAAGTTGGACTGAATGTAGACTTCACCAATTAGATTCAGAAAATGAAAAATAATACAAAAAAGAAATTACAAACTATAAGACAGCAACAAGAGATCCACGAACCAGGATAATGATGTGTGCCCAACTACAATTTATCCTTTTATCATGTAGTCCAAAAATCTGAGGGATATAGAGTATTGGCTATAATATATGTATTATTAAGTATCTATATTCATATTGGTTTTCTAATGTTTTCGAATCGATTTACTTAAGCTTTCTGGAATAGTTTGTACACATTGCATATAACGTGGAGGAAGTTTAAGGATTATCATACAACACACTCATCCTCATTTCATGTATTTACGTTCTTTGTCCAATTAAGATTTAATTACCGCAAAACAATAAACTTTTATCTACATTCGACTTCTCAAGTTTCTCGCGTGGAAATTCAAGTCACAAAGCTCCAATGTCAGCCAAGCATATGCTTCAAAAGATAACTTGTGAGCTGTTAAGTGCATCTGTGACAAGCTTAACAGTTAAGCTGCACCATTCATTTCCAACAACCTTGATAGAAACAAATAGTATTAACTTCCAGAAACAGTACATCTTCCTGTCAACACAATACCGTAAAAATATTGCACAAAAGTCTGACTTTCTAGCGTAACTGTACACCACCCTCGGTTTCCAGACAATGCTTTGCTTAAGTTCTCATTTTCCCCCTTTGAACACAACTGAGAAGAGATATGTAAGCAACTGCAAAATTTCCTCTTTTGAGCCCAACAATAAGTTCTGTGACACTCACATACAATCTGAGACATTTGCGGACGTTTTCGTTCACATACAATATGGAAGTCCTGCAGAATGCAAAGAACTGGAAACGACGAATCTGAACCCAATGTTTGAAATACAAAACATCTCAAGCCCGTTGCCTCAAATATAAACGACCACCCGTTTTCAGTGCAAACGTAATAGTGCTTAGTAGGAATCGGCATTGCATTTAAGTATTAGAATCCTTAGATGGATTTCGCAGAACTGGAGCAAATTTTAACGTAGGACTTTTAAAGATGAGTTCTATCAGCCCTGCTTCGTTTTTCTTCGTCACATATTGTTATTGAATTCGAATATGGGCATAATTTAATTCCAACGATAATATTATCGTATGTCCTTGATCTAAAGAGTAATATTGTTTAAAACCTTTTAGTGTGTATTGCTTAATTATTCAAAAGAAAGATTTGTTATTGTGAACAGCCCTTTTCGACGGAATTTTAAACGAAAAATGTCGCATCTACAAGGAAGGAATTAAATCCCGAACAATTTGGACAAAATGCTAGTTTTCTTTAATTGTCGCCCTAAAGAAAACTTTTATTTCGGGACATTAGGCATATCTTTGCGTGAGATTGCCAAATTAATCTAGTACTGCCTAACTGAATTTTATCGCACAATTATAATGGCACAGTTTGTAATACAAATCCTGTCATCAAGCAAATAAGAGCAATACAAGTTTTCTTACTCAAATAGCTCGACTGGCTAAGCTAAATTCATTCCCTTCTCCCAAGAGAGATAATGAAATTAGATGAGCTCTTTGTTACGCCAAGAAGCGTGAAGGACATAAAGAGGACAGTATTAACTTGAGAAGATTCTCCGAAAAAATGGGCAATAGACGGAAAAGTAGTGTACTGCACATGATTTTGCTCATTTGGTAGAGGATTACTCTCCACATGATGGACTCCCTAATCCAGAGTTCTTTTTTCACTTAATTCATTCCCGTCACTGCCACGTGAAAAGAAAAAGTTTTGTACGTTTTGTTTGTCCTAATTTTCGGAGCCGCCTAAATTATATTTTGCATGGTATTTAGAGCCTCATATACAAAATGGAAATCTCGAGAATTGTTAGCAAATAACGTAATACTAAATCTTTGTAGCTGGGATTACTATTTCAATTGTATTACAACTGGAACAACGTAATCCAACTGCTTGTATGGATTAAATTTCAGTAACGACGAAATGGGGACTTTGAGCTACGTCGTTTTGAACATATTCTTGGTCTTTTATGGCGGAAAATATCATTTTCATATCGAAAGAACTCCTTTGGGCGTAGGTACAACATCTTAATGCAACTAATTAGCCAGGTGACGTACAGCAAACACTCTAATGAACTACCCTATCCCATTCCTATTCACCTAAAAGAAGAGAAAGTAGATCACTTCGCCTTTCTTGTAGCTAGTTACGTGCTTTCACCTCTTTGTATACTTTACTACACAGGTAAAGTTATTCTCTAATGAGTCCAGGGTGGCCGAGAAAGAGCGATTTCACATTAAGAATTTATCGAAACAGAGAGTTAGTCTTCGCTCCATCTATTAGTTTGCTTTATTTCTTCAGATCTTTGTAGCAGAGTGGAGAACTTGACTGAACTTATTTTTAGCCCAAAGAATGAGCTGGAAATGGAAGACTGAATCCCAAAATAGACTGGTAATGGCCGCTACATGGATGTATTGTAGTCGCGTGTAAAAGCAAAATTTGGAAAATTTTTGTCCCGAGACCTAGAAAGGTGTTCAGTTTTGTTCAGTTTTTTTCAGTTGGAATGTCTTGATTATACCTAAGAAACTCTTGCTGAAATATCTACTGTTTGTACCTACTTGCCGACAACTTTCTTAGCATACATTTCTGAGCGAGGCTAAAAATATTCGGGAGAGGAGCGGATTGAATTTAGAAAGCGGGATTTTCAGCAGTGTTACAAAGGGATCTATGGGCAGATAAGACTCAAAACGAAACTCAATTGCTGGCAAGTTTTATTTAAAAGGAAAGTTGTTGTTAACATCTTTTACACCTTATATTCTCCTAACGTCCACACACACGGGCATCCATAAATGTGTTTACTAAACAAGTACCTTTCTCTCTTGTTCGCAATGACAGTTTATTGGAATTAGTGTGTTTCAAGATTCGAAATAGTTCGCTTTGAGCGCACTGAAGTTGAAAATACAGTTCACACTTTCACTACCTCCATAGTCTACTTTAGTGACGTATTCATAATTTCAAATCAGCTTAGATAGGAATGAATGGGAATGTAGAAATAGTTCAAAAGAAAGCAAGATCCGCGTCTCCCTATGCGTCCACCTTAGATGCCTATTATTTGAAATCCTTTATAGATAACAGGTTTCATACATTTAAATATGTGCTTGCACTTTCTCAGTCTATGAAAGGGTATGGCGGGGTGACGTAAACAAAACCTAATAACATATTCCAACTCCTACAAGTAAGCTGATTCACGTGTGCTTTCACCGTCTGACGCCGAGAAAGCTAGGAACAGTAGGATTATCTTCACAGAAATGAAACTGTGAATATCCATAATATTTGTGAAGCCTAGATAATTTTACTTTTAGGTTCAGGTTTCGCACTTTGGGCTTGGGTCTCTACACGGTTAAGTACAATAAAGCAGCTGGCTTGCGCTCACATTTTATCCACCCTGTTCCGTCGAAGCATTCTGTGTTTGGTTGAGATACCTCTCTAAAAACTTTTGAAGTAAAATTGTGTAAATTATTCAGGGAACAATAAAGCGTGAAAGGCTTCGCTATCTTTTCAGGGTCAGTAAGAAAGTATCTTAAAATCGAGGTAAGGATCACACAGCCGTTTAAACTAAAAAGGAACAGAGAAGCTGCGAGAAAGCCCAAAAGACTTAAGTGGTAATGGTTTACGTAAACAAAATATATAACACTAGCTCAAGGTGGCAGTTTCTTCGAGCGAATACGAAAACTTCAAAGTTGATGCGAACAAAGTTTCTCAAATTATATTGAACGATTTGCAGCATTTGAAAAGCTTGTGAAGCATTACTTGTTTGCTACTGCTTATCAGTAGTCAATCACATCAGTGTCACTAGAGATCACAAAGAGAGAGGTAAGCTGTCATTGTGCAGAACGGTATTTGATAGCACTAGACGAGTCCTCATTAATACTGGACAAACTTTTTGATAAACTATACAAAATCTGCTTAATTTTAAAAATACAATATCATTTCCTTGCATGGTGCATAGTATGTTTTGACTGAAAAATTAAACAGTGAACCATGCCTTTTCGCCTGCTGACTCTGTTAGCCTCGAGTTAGAACTTGGAACTTCCTCTGATGAATTACCATCCAACCGCAAATGCACGAAGAGGCAAAGAGCATTTGGGCTGCTAGGGTGGCATAATAGCACGCTGATAGGAGTATCACAAATTTATCAAATTCCTGCTGTGTCTACATCATTACCCATTTGAAACAATGAATAGGCACAAAAATCTCAGAAACAGTAGCTATCTTTCCCATTATGTCTATTTATCTACCGCTGTGAGTTCCACCCGATCGACGCCTCAAGAACCGGCATTTCCCTTTGTTTGTGTCAAACAACTCTCAAAACACACTTCCATTCTCTCTTGCAATACGAAAAGTATTCACGTACTAAGTGCAGATCACATTGTCCACATTCTTCAGCAAATAAGATTTTTTTTTTCAATTATGCCTGGCCAGCAAACACAAACAAATGTTTCATCAAACTAAATATTCATTAGACTTGTGTAGTGTAGTGCGTACAAGATTTTGTAAATAAGGAACCGTATGAAACAAGCATGCGTTTGGGATGATTACCATCATAATATCCTCCTTATTTTTGTATACAACGGGTGGATTTGTTTGTTAAATGAATATTTTAATGCAATTTACTCCAAGCTGCTACTGTTTACTTGATGGTAATGATAGTGGCCTTTATTAGAGGGATACGTGAGCCCCAGCAGTTCCACAGCCGTTTCTAGATCTCTGTTTACTTTTTCAACAAAGTTTCAAGAATAAAAATGCATCGTTCGTAAAGCCCTCATTTTTTTAAAACTTCTCCTCCTGATTTTCTAAGCAGCTTTCCTTCCAGACAATTGTAGCTGAAAATGAAACTCATTTTTTAAATTCTGAAATTGCCATTACCACAGATTTCTTGCCGTGTGTGGCAACCCATGTAATAATAAGTGCCCGGACGCGCGTGTGCTGGCATTGTGTTTTCTGGGAAGTTTCATTGCCCATCTCATTTGAATTATTACTTTGGGTACACCATTAGTTGACCCTTTTCCACAAGACAACAACTTTTGGCTTCTGTGTGTAGATTTTTTTAGTTGTTGAACAAATGAGCACTCGTCAGTTTAAACAATGGTGAATACATTAGGCTAGGTAGATCTCAACTGAAAAAAGCTATTGTACTAAAGGATACTCCTTTTTGTGTGGAAAATTGCGTGATAAATGATGCGGTAGTTTCTTATACAATCAAAGAGTCTTACCATTTTTTTCTTGAGGTATTTTGCCAAAGAGTTATTTGGTCTTTTTCATTATGTGAATCATCATGACAGGCAGATTGGTATTTATTTCTTAAACTAAAATCTGTTTAACCACTCGGGATGCACATGTAATACAAGTAGCCCACTCAAGTGTTCACACGGCATTCTTTATAACTTGGATGGAAAGATTACTTGTTTCATTGTTTATAATCGCTGCCCTCTGTTCATTGATAGTTTTGCTTTTCTAATTTGAACATTGTGATGAGTTATGCGGGCCAGACTTCCAGCCAAGTTTACACGGTCAGGTTTATACAAAGCAATTTGTTTTTTGATATATTGCTGATGATAAGGAATGACAGGAATGGTTATTCAACACTAAAAATGTGAAAGGGCCACCTTAAAATGTAAATTGTTTTTGAGTATTTTATCAGAATACAGATCATGCATTTGTTCTTTTCCACATTTTATAAATGCAATACTCGTGCTATTGTGCTCAAAGGCCACATATTTTCAAGTGTAGATTGAGAAAATATGGTAATGCAGGAGATTTGTATGAATTTATTTGTGAAGAGGCTATAGTGACTTTACAGCCGACAAATGGAGGAATGTTAAATGGACTATGACACTACCAGAGGGTGGTATTGCTTCTCGATTAGCGAGCAAACAGTTTTGTGTTAAGTGGAAGCAATTAGTTTGGAATGCAATAGTTACAAGGCGGTATTAATGGTGGTTAAGCAGGTGATAGCTACTGGGTGGCAGATTTCCTGTTTTCAATCCAATTTATTTTTAAAAATATTTTCAGTGTTCGTTTGAAATACGGATTAAACTGTAATTCACTTTATTCATTTGTGAAACTTCAGCGAAATAAATATTAGATTCTGCGTCGTTTTTTTATTTCTAGAAATGATCATGGGGCATGTAGGCATAAATTAGTGCTTTCACGTGTAGATATGAGAACTTGTACTATTTACTATACTTGCTGAAAGTCAAGAGAAATCGATCCAAAGAAAACTTTCGACACGTGGCCGTTGCGTCAGCCTAAAGTAAGGATTGAACTAGATTCTGATATGTTTGAAATTGATTATTTTGTGTGAAACACAGCATTATTCATACTGCTGAGAGAACTGACATGAAAACAAGAGTCCACTGTGTCACCAGCATACAAAAGAATCTCATACAAAATTTCATAATCCACATTCCTTCACTTTCAGGTTGAGATCCGCAGCCTCATATTGTGAACCACCGCTGACTCAACAGAAAATGTTGCTGATGGCTGAAGCGGCTTGAAATTTTTTGATAGACAGGCAAAAATGATTGACTATCGTTGGTTTACTAAGTTATTCATGCATCAGTTTCAACACAATTTACGAAAAACATTGTTCAATGCAAAGCACCATCCCAAGTAAAAGAAACTGGCGTACATATTTCAGTTATTATTAGTAATGTAGTTGTAATTTACGTTTGTTGTGTGCACTTGAGACTATTATGCGCATGTGCAAGCCGTTTTGAGCAATATAAAAGGTATGATTTCTTTGAGGTATTCCTGTCGTAATCGAATGGTCTCCAGCTACAATTACAAACAAAAGTATACCCCTAAGAAACCGTTTTGCTTACTGTATAGAGAGCGAATATGTGTGAACTTAGAAGTGGAAGTATTTAATGAACAAAAAGAAGTTCAGAAACTGATTTAGGCTTTAGCAAAGCAAATTTACATGTCAGTTTCTTGTTAATAGATGTTAAAAATTAATTCTGTATTTTTTGTTTTTTTATCCCCGGTTATAATTCGCTTTTACTCAGCAGAGGGACGTTCCTCACAAGAGAAAGCATGGAAAGCAAGGTTTCCCCAAGTCTACAACCGCAACCGTCGATGTGTAAATGTAACCTTGCATTCAAAATCGCCCAGTTTCAGGTCGAAAATAAAATAAAATAAATTAGAGAGGGAAAGCTATAATCTCTGTCTTCCGAATAACTATTATGCTTGATTCGATCCTGGAAATGGTACAAAATGTCCTCGACTGCAGGACGAATGGGAAAGGAAGGCCCTTTCCCATAAACCATTTATTCTGGCTAAATGAACACAATTTCTCTCTACGCGTAGTTAATCCTCTCAGAAAATTTGGTCGCACATATGGGAAATAATAGGAAAGGCTCTGTGACCAGACGAAAAGTGTTTCGCACACTAGGGACAGATCGCCTAGGGTGTAATTTATATTCTGTGATTTTCCCCAACACTTAAAGCTTCTTCTATTATGTCCCGTAGACACAAAATGACAAAACCTGTGCAACTAAACGTTTGTCATTTAGTTAAGGGACACTTTACGTTCAGGTTCATTCTTTAGAGGCGAGTCAAACTATAAAATTGAGTGCATTTTGAGATAACCTTGAACCGAGTCTGATTCAACTGAAAAATACCAATACATTGAAGAAGAAGTACATTATTGTCCCCATATTTGAAAAATAAAACCTGTTGTTCCAAAACCCTCGTGCACTGTTACATGTTAATCGCATTTTATGTATTTTATGGGCGAACGCGGTTCTTTCTACAGCACGATCTCAACGAAAAATACTGTTGTTAATAGAGAAAGCTGTTCTGGAATTCAGGGACACGTCGAGTAATATTATACACGCGGGAGAGACTGAAGACTATGACAAACATTTCTATCATGTTTCCCGACACAATCTAATTTAACACTAGAGTAGTGCAGACGGCACTTCATGACAGAAACTAACCGGAAAATCAGTATGCTCAAGCACGCGAAATCCATATAAAACCACTATATGGAGAAATGGAGAAAGTGGCAGTGTAAAGTGAAAACATGTGGAATTCATAGGCTCACTCTCTCACAACCAAAAAGGCTTAGCGCTTCTACTGTTAAAAAAATAGATTTTCCTTTGTCGCAGATAGATATTGCAAAACCTCTACTACGAGTCGGATTCAAGCACCACTCGAGCTTTTTGTAACAAACGTTGTATAAGGTGAAAGCTATTTCTGTTATTAGTCCTCTCGGTTATGAAATACAGAATGAAGCAAGGCGAAAAGCTTTTTGATTCCTCACATTTCTTTTCAATATTGACTTTCAGGCCGTATTTTAGGTGAAGTTTAGTGTAGTGTGCAACCGAAGAAGATGTTCATTGTTTGGCAAGTTTCTTCACAACCATCTCACACATAACTGGCACTGTGCACTGGTTGCATTTTCACTTTCCCCAATCTATCAGTCGTTGCCAACTTTCGCATAACAAGTCGTTGTAATAAAAACATGTTTTTTTCTTCTCATGAAGACTCCAGCTTATCTTTACAAAACGTAACGCAAATAAAAGCATCCTATTATACACGTCGACTGGCATACGCAACCAATCCAGTTAAGTTTATCTTGAACATTTTTAGTTTGGACAGTTATTATAATACCAAGAAAATAATGCCGCACAAACCAATGTGATATTTTATGGTACAATGGAACGCGGAACTGTATAAATTTAGAGGAGATAAAAGAGTGAATCATAATAAGAAGAAACTGAAAAAGATCCCTGCAAGCGCATTAGCATAGGTATATTGGTCGGTGTGTATGTATGTATGTATGAGATCATGGTCGTAGTTAGTCGAGTTCAACGCAAATAAATGGAAACATTTCTTCAGCCGGCTGAGCATATGGGTTCACAAAATTGTCCATTGAAAACTGAGAGGACTAGGCGAGGACAAATGGAAAGTCATAATTCACACGCCATAAAGTTCAAAGTTACATGTAGCTGCTTATAATTTAGGATGCCTATAAAAGCCTACATTTTAGAGATACGCGACAGTTTTGGTTACATTTACCATCGAGTATAGCGAGAGCATGGAGTTTACTCCCGTCGGAATTTTTACACAATAAAACTACCTATCCATATCCGTGTAGACTCATTTCATATGAATTTGTTTTCCTATTATGGCCAATAATAAGCAGGCACATTTTCACATTGTAAACTTGATGTTATATGGTCCGGTGAAAATAGTTATTGTTGTGGGGTTAATGGCAATGACTTGTTGAAAGCGGCAAATGGTAACAGAGGGAAAATAGAAAATTTTGTACCCGGGATGTAGAGCCCACAACAACGTATTTGTTCGCAAGTTTCCTGTTCAGTAGAAACTCTGTGTCAGTACACGAACAGGATATTGATCAAAAGTTTTCATATCGAGTTTCATTAAAAAAGGAAATACTTTGATGTCATACATTAAAAATAGTTTTACCACTAAGTAACGAATTGTGATTTAGGGGCATATGCCCCTAAATCACTGTTCTGTTTGTACTCAGTTTTATGACATAATAATAATAATAATAATATCAGCAAACTTCAGTTCTTCATAAAAAAAGTACGCAATAGCTAGATTAATAACTAGAATTTTATGCTATGTTGTAAAGGTGAGTTATGTAATTCCTTATCTTAATTTATATTGCTTTTAGTCAAGTCATATATCATAAACTATAATAATTAAGCTAATTTTATCGGACGTTCCGCAAACAAAAGCAAGATTGTTGACTTAGATAGCATACATAATTCCTTTATT
>VICI01002653.1:0-15786 GCA_019593645.1 Akabosia matsudoensis
GGCCATTTATACCAGAATGGAACAAAGAAAGCTGTCAAGACTGAACTTGAGCGACTCCCCTCAACCAAATGACTTCCGGTCGGTGAAAATTATGCTGCTCCTTTCTGAGGACTCATTTGTATATGAAAATTGATTTTGCAAACACGAGAACAATTTGTTTTTTTTATAATTAAAATTATGTTGACTTTGGGAAATGTTAATGAAGGGAGGGATGCATTGAGTGTGAAAACGCATCTATATTTTCGATTTCCAATTAATTATCCTCACTCTCAAGTCTCGTGCTTTTTGAATTCAATGCAATGGATTACCTCAGAGATGAAACCAAGAAACGTCAAACTGCCGAGTTCAGACGTGAACGTGCAGAAATTAGAGATTACATCAGATTCCAGATACTTTTACCGGCTTGGGTGATTGGAACAGGTAAAAACCTCAACCACATCTCAAGGTGAGGAAAGGTAAGTACATATTATGCAAGCAGCAATCGTCTACTTCATTTGAAAAGCGCATGGAATTAGTTTTATGCAAAAATAGTACATCTGTATCCAAAATTGAAGCCAAGCAAAACTGGATAGAGAATTTTACAATGACACCATTTTGTATTAAAATGAACTCTATTGTATGGGTGACTTTTTTTTAGAGGAATCTATTTCCTCTTTGCAAATGATGCGTCATGAGTATGAGCAACTTGAAGTGCATAAATTTAGGAATATTCACCAAGTTAAATATTCAGAGGGAGTAAATCTGTTGTCTTTGGTCTTTCCGCAACAGTTAAAAAGGTTTCACAATTACTCAAGGATGGTAAACCCATAGATAAACTGAAACCTGAAACGAAAATGCAAAAAAAAAAAAATTAAGATGCGTATGAACGTTTTCTCTAGTTGGACCATGAGTAAAACAATGACTGAAGAATCATGTTCATCTAGTGTTTAGTTTTATTTTAATTGGCACATAATTACATCATGGAATATCCATCCACAGATTCATTAATACAAAGTCATTTAGGTAAAAACAATTACAATGTCAATCGATTTTGCAAACAAAAGAACAAATTGCTTATTTTTAATCGAAAGTATACACATTAAAATTCAATTAAACTTAAAACTCATCCATATTCGATTCCCAATTAATTATCATCAGTCACGTGTAAATTTACCAATCACACATTACATTCAATTGTCAATGCAATAATATGACATTACACAACATCAGGATGCAAATAATTTCACTGGCTAAATTTGATTTGAATGTAGGTAAGTCATTGTCACATTTAAAGGTATATACCGTAAAACGTTTAAAGAACGCCCCTGGCGAAAAATTGAAACTTCCCTCTCAACCCCCCGGCGATAATTGGAGACCCGGCGAAATTTCAATTTTTACTTTTAACTTGTTACAATTCAGCTTAGAATAGCTTTAAATTCAACTGTTAGCCAACTTTTCAGGAACAATTTCATCCTCATGGCCTTGTTTTTCGTCATTTCTGTGACTAAAAGTTGATCAATGCCGATATTGTGCGCCTGATCCCTGTATTATATCTGGCATTCTTTAGAGACCCCGGCGTTCTTTGGAGACCCCGGCGAAATTTCTAATTTCCCTCCTGACCCCCGGCGTTCTTTAGAGACCGGCGATATTTGGAGACCCCGGCGAAAAGTTTTACGGTACGCAAGCAGCACCCGTCTTCTTCATTTGAAAAGCTCATGAAATTAATTTTAAGAGAAAATGCAGAGAGGAAATCGCAATCAAAGAAAAAAAATTAAACAAAAACCAGGAAAAACTAGGCAAATTTTAAACTGGAGCCATTTTGCATTCAAATGGACTTTATTGGGTGACTGCTTTCTAGAGGAATCTCTTTGCAAATGATGCGGCATGAGCGACTTATTGAAATTCGCAAATTTGTAGCAATATTCACCGGCTTAAATATTCAGAAGGAATCAACCTAAAAATTGAAGAATAATTATTTCTCTTTCACACCATCAGCATAAGGTATACCGTCTGAATGTGAATAAATTGCATACATGACTGCGAAAAAGGATTTTGATTTGAAAGAGTTTCGATTGGTTTTTCTAATATTTAAAAAAATGAGTCATATCTTTTTACAAAACATCTGGAAGGAATCATGGAACATATACGACTGTGGTCCCCAATTTCGTGATAAATGACTCTGCACCTTTAGATTGCTGTTTTATGAATGATTATATGTATATATCTGTGCCAATATGTATGCATATACATCAGACATTTCATACAGTGGCAGTCGTAAAAAATATGATGTATATTTGGGCCGTGAGTAACGTCAACAGGGAATCAACCTTGAGACTCACGCTAATTAAGCTTTCCCACATGTGGGCATACGTTTATCCCTTTTCTGAGGTGAGTCATCGTCGAAGATTCTGCGGCAAGAATACGTGTGTCCCCTTCTTTGAAGAAAAGATGATGACTCTACTTAAGGGTGTTTACGTAAGGGACTTAAAGGCATACGATCGTCCTTTATCCCGTCCAGTTCTTTGCTTCCTTTCGTTTAGGCAACACCACTGACCTAGTTATTGAGAACGTTAGCGCTCTGCTCATCAATTATAATCTCATTTTCATGATGGCCCGTGATAATCACTTGGACAAAATGGAGCTTCCGGTATTTCCTGAAGAACTGGTAATAGTCATTAATTACAATAAAAAAGAAAGAAAGTTTGTGTAGAACCCGTATTTATATATAAATTTTTTTTGTCTTCTTTGTTTTTTAATTTTCGGTTATTATTTGTCTAAAGTTTTACAGTAACATTCTACAATATTTGCCGTGGAGGGATCTGTTAACATGTCGGTTGGTATGTAACAGCCTTAAGAAGTTCACAGACAGCTATATCAGATCATCCAAGCGAGGAGTTCCAGACTCTGTTCCAATCGAGATCAACGAGACTACCAAACGCTGGTGTGACATCGATACCTTCCTTGATCTCCGTTTCCCAGCATCATCCTTCTACTTGAATAACCCTTCAGGTTTTGAATTTTACGAAGGTGAAAATGTTGACAAGTTTCTAAATTCGTACCATGACCAAGTTATTTCCCTTCGAGTTCGAGTTATCTCTACGTGTCCAACGGGCCCAGAGCGAAATTTTTATGACACACTTTGCAACATGACTTCCCTCCGGATTGACGGTTTGGGTAGGAACGAAAACAAGGAGGAGTCCATCTGGGAAACTATTCCGAACCCGTTCAATGGTTTGCGTGTGATTCATCCGATAATTGAGTTGCCAGACAGTTTTGGACAGCTCAAAACCCTGGGCATGAACGTGGGCGACAACAATAAAAGAAAAAGGCCCATCTCCGAGCGTCGCATGTTCACATTCAACGTTGCCTCCCTATACAAGTGCCTCCAGTTGGAGGAAATTTCTTTTGTGTTAGCCTCCAATACGAGTTTGTTCACGGATTTCTACTTGGCCGACCTTTTCCATACGATTCGTCGGTGCGTTCGAATGCGGGCCATCAAACATCCTCATCAACAAAACCTCAAGATTGTCGACTTTTCTGCATGCGCCAGCTTGGGCAAAGGCATCGTTCGAAGAACATCCGGAGCGTTTATGGAAATGTGTCGACAGTTGGCCAGTGAAGGTGTCCAGCTGAAAAATGTTCGCGCCGACTTGTTCCAAGCTTTCCATCCTTTGCTACACGGCCACAATATTATCTCGTCTGTGGTCGAGTCGATGAAGGGTCTTCATCCGGCTGTGCTACGAGTTCAACTTCCCAACCTACAGAGCTTATCGATAGACACATGGACTCAAACATCTTTGCATTATGGCGATAACATTCCATACTTGGTGCAATGGCCAGCGCTAAAGAAATTGCGAGTTTGGGTGCAAACCAAAAAGTTGCGGGGGTGGACAAGGAAAGGTGAAGAAGCCGCTGCCACACCAGTGCCTGCTTTGTTTGATATTTTGTTTGGAAGGTCAAGACCATCTTTGAAATGTTTGAGTTTTTTGTTTGGTTCGAAAATGTTGGACACGTGGTCAAAAGATAACTTGCCATATCCGTCTATCTCAAGTATTATCGCAAGTTGCCCCAATATTACAAAACTAGTTGTGTACAACTTTCCGGAAATTGATAACCTCACATTTTCAAAATTATGGAGTGGGCTCACGCTTTTGGAGGAGGTACGAATTGTTAAATGCAAACATTTGGGAGACGAGGGGTTCATTGGAGAGGATGAAAGGAACCCAGTTTTCCTCAAGCTGAAACGTAAGTTGTAAAATTGTTCAAGATTGTTCTTTGAGATATGCATACCAAGGCGAACATGCTTTCATTGTTTCATTTAATTTTTTTTACAGTTCTTAAGAAAATGTGGCTGCTAAATCTCGACAAGATGCCTTCAATCACCGATAAAGCCTTCCAACTTGTGTTTCGTCATTTGAAATTAGAGGAACTCGGTCTTGCAAGCCGCAAACCCCTCAAAAGTGTAAGTCTGATAAACCCTCAACCTAAAATTTACTCGAGAGAGTTGCAGTACGACTAATCATTAAAATTTTGCCTAAGTACTTAATGACATAACCTATAATTACTTGCCTGTTATATAGATCACCTCATCCGGCATCGACTCTCTCCTGACGGGCGACTTTTCTACTTCCATTCAAAAGTTCCCTTTCCGGCACTGGTCATTAGAAAACACCAAGATAGAGGACTGGGTCGCCCTGCAAAACCGATTCCGTTTCCGAAATAACTTTAAGGAATAGTTACCTACAAAAGCATGGGATATCTAGTCGTTTCAATCATGTTTTTTATTTGTTGACCATTCAATAGTTTCTTCGTCTGTGTAAAAATGTATTTATATTCATTCAAAATTGTTTGATGTATTGATCTTGACTTATCTCGAAATATAAGAATAAGAAATTAAAGTTTTCCAGAAGGTTAAACGTGCATTGATTAAACTGATTTTTCCATTTTATCAAACTAATGAAATGCCTAAAGCATACACGCATAAAAGTCAATGCTGAGTGAAACAAAAGGGGAGTTGTTAGACAGAAGGTTGACAGGACAGGACAAAGGCCGCGGCGACATTTTCGTTTTAGCTCGTGTAAACAATTGATGCATGCATGTCTTCGTGAAGCTTTACAAAAATAAATATGATTGTACAGAGGATTCAGCCATGATCCCATCAAAAGGTCTTCTAACCACAGATAACGTTATTAACTCGATGCCATTGCAATCCTCAACCTAGGAATACCTAGTTTTCAAGTATAGTATTTAATATTTAATTGTTTCTCTGAAAGCCGGGTTACCTAAATTGAGGAGAGAAAATGGACCACACTTACTTGTCAAGCTGGACCGAGAATGTACAACAAGTCTGCTTTGGAAACTCCGCAATCATGGATTTTGAATATTTGGATAGTCTTCCTGTTGAGCTGGTATGAAATACTATTTTTCTGTGCTGAACTATTCATCTTTCGCTTAAAATGTGCTCACGGTTACTTTTTTCTACTAATTTTAGGTGTACAGCAACATTCTTCCCTTTTTCAAGTGGAACGATTTGCTCAAGTTTCGTCGAGTTAGCTCCAAATGCAAAGCTCTAGTCGATAGCTTCATCGTCGACGAAATGGACGGGATTCCATCGCGGGTCCGGATTCGAATCAATGAGTCAAATCGCAGTTGGAAACACATCAGTACGTTTGTCCACTTGGGCTTCTCCGCGACTAACTTCAGTTTAATGAATCCCTCCGGGAGTACGTTTTTCGAGGACTCGCTGCTACAAATCTCCAAGTTTTTAACCGTCTATGGATGCCAAATAACTACACTCCACATCCAGAAAATCTCAACTTGCCCACACGGGCATGAGCTAGAATTTTATGACGCTTTACCAAACCTGACATCGTTAACAGTGGACTCTGTGGGACATAAACTGGACCCCCTGGCAGTCATCCGTGAAAACATTCCAATAATGAAACTGTTGCGATTTGCCCCACCAAAAATTTTGATTCCTCAGACCTTCCAGAACTTGACACATTTGAATATCAACAATGGCAGCCGAACAAATGATAAAAGCTCCAAGCAAGTGTCGAGCATCCGACTCTTGGCCTTCAACGTGTCCATTTTACGGCACTGCAAAAAGTTGCAAGAAATCACTCTCGATCTCAACTCAGCCCTAACTCGTCACAGCTCCACACTTATCATCCTTTTCGAAAACCTCCTGCACCACATCCAACAGCGGGCCCTTAGGTCCCCAGAGGAGAGCAATTTGAAGTCCTTCAGCTTCCAAAACATGCCCTTCATTAGTATGGACACGGTGCGCCACATTTCTCCAGTGTTTTTGGAGTTGTGCGACGCTTTGGCCGAGTTTCAAGTGAAGCTCAGACACGTTCCTGCCAACTTTTTCAAAGCGTTTGACTCCAGTCTGGATGACACTTGGAGGGTAGCATCTGTTGTGGAGTCACTCTATGGACTGCATGTCGCCTTGCTCCGGATGGAGCTACCCTACTTGAAGCATTTAAACTTGATTACATTCACGCAAACCTCCTTTTACCATCCAGAGTACTTTCCGTTTAATGTCAAGTGGCCTGCCTTGGAGACGCTTAACTTGTGGGTCAACACGAAAAACTTTTGGGCGTGTAGCCGACAAGGTCAAAGCGTTCCCTCAATGTCCGTCGAGGCATTGTTTGACATGCTGTTTGGAAGTCAACAGCATCGGCCCAAAATGCGCAGCTTGCTGCTAAAGTTTTCAAGTCAAATGCTTGACACCTTTTCTCGCGACTCGGGTCATATTCCTTGTCCTAAAGTAATGAGTGTTGTGTCAACATGCCCCAATATAACAAGTTTAGAAATAGTCAACTGGCCGAATCCGGATAACCTCGAGTTTTCTCGACTTTGGAGTGGCTTGAAGCATTTGACAGAGGTTCGTATTACAAAGTGTCGTTTTTTAGGGGACGAGGGCTTAATTGGGGAGGATGCCACGGATCCAGCCATTTTGAAACTGAAATGTAAGCCCAGGAAGTTTTTACAATTGGTGAGATAAAGGTTGCGGATTGAGAATAATCGGATTTATATATTCAATAATGCAGATTTGAAACGTCTCTGGCTATTGGACCTGGATAAGATGCCGAAAATTACTGACCGATCCTTCCAACTTGCGTTACGTCATATAAAATTATCTCAACTCGTCATTTCCAGTGAAAAACCTGTTAAAAACGTGAGTTCATTCATCAAAAATACACAAAAATGTGTACCATAAATTCTTCAACCGTTGGTTAACTGTTGTTTTATCATTTCTCTGAACAGGTCACCAAAGGAGGGGTGTCCGCATTGCTCACCGGCGACTTTGCAACGACCATCAGTCACTTTCCATTCACAACTTGGTCGTTGGGTAACGTCAACAAAGCTGACTGGAAACTCCTTCAAAGCCAATTTCTTTAACCACTAATCCCATGCTCTCACCCTTTGAGAATATAAATATGACATTTTGAAATGATAACTATAAATAAATGCAGCATTACTTTTACTTCAGTGTTTTAATTGTGAACCAATATTTTCGCTTATGCTTAAAAAAGAGAGACATAAATACATATAGCTTTGCTAATGAACTTTTACGAGGACCTCTGAGGGTACTTGGGTTAGCACATTCACACAGGGACTACATAATTAGGAAGGAGGCTCATACTTATCCAGTTTGGGAGAGCACTGCCGCTAGATGAGTAAAAGGGTTGCATTCATGTGCGTTGTTTATATTAAACTGTTTTTGAGTCATCAATATATATGGTACATCGGTCACTTTAAAAACTCAAGGCATGGTTAGAATAGTTACCTTTTTTTACTTTTTATGCGAATCCTTAGAAGTCCTTCAGTTGTGTTTGAGTGCTCAGTCTGACCAAACGTCTTAAACAATCTTATCTCTGCAGGCTTCTTTCTTCACAGCTTCAAAATGACAGAAGACTCGCATTTGTTTAGTCTCCCAGTAGAACTGGTAAGTTTTTTTTTTTAACATTTTGTAGGCAGTGAATCTTTATTTGTTGTATGACCACGATTTATTTTTTATTTTTGCAGATTCAGAAGCATATTTTACCCTATTTAAAGTGGAACGACCTTTTGCGCCTTCGCCGCGTGTGTATTTCCGGGAAACTTCATTCGGACAGCTACATCCGTGACCATGGTGGAATCCCAAGTTCAGTTGAGGTGGAACTTGACTCTTCCCTTCGGTCTGTGTCACAATTTTTGAAACTGGGCTTTCCTGCGTCAAATTTTTTCGTAAACAACGCTCGGCTCGGTGGTGCGTTTTTCGACGAGCCTCACTTCTATGACTTCGTTCATTTGTACTGCGAGAAAATCGTGTCCCTCCGAGTTCACAACATTTCCTTCAACTTTATGGAAGCTGACAAGGGCGAGCGATACTTTTACGAGTGTCTCCGCAATCTCATCCGTTTCGAGATTTTGTACATTGGAAAAGCCGAGGTTGAACCAGTCGCGAAGCAAGCAACTGATTCTTACGTTGACTTGATTCAAGCGCCACCGCAAACCTTACAAAACGTGAAATACTTGAAGCTCTCTCCAAAATACTGGGGCAAGGATGTTCGCAATATTGACATCGACAGCTTCAACATGAAATTCACAGAATTCTTGTCTCAAATTGAGTATCTTTCACCCGGATTAACCCTAACTGACTATATCGTCAGATCGCAGTTCAATCTCCTTCCACTTCAGTTCACAAATCTGACTCGACAGCTCCGAAACGGTGAGGTTAGCGGAAATCTGAAATATTTTGATTTAAAAAATCATCTAAACATTGGCAGCAAGGTGGTGTCACGACCGGCTTCGTCGACTTTTGTCAGTCTTTGCCATGAGCTGGCCCTACGCAAAGTGAAAGTTCGAAACGTCCCCGCGAAGCTCTTCAAAACATTCATTCCCGAGGTTCACGATCCAGAAGCGGCATCTGGTGTCATCGAGTCCCTGATCGGCCTCCATCCAAACATTTTAACCAAGGATTTAGCAAATTTGACAGGTCTTCAAATAACAACATGGCTCCAGAGGTCTGTTCTGGCCAAAGACGGTCCAGACCTAGGCCAGTTCAGAACAAACTGGCCACAACTGCAAAATCTGAGTTTGCACGTGAACACGTTCAACTTGTCAATGTGCATTCGGGACGGGCAAATATTTCATGAGATGCCAGTGAGCGACTTGTTTCGTCTTGTTTTTGGAATGGGGCGTCCACGAGCCAAGATGGAGGCGTTCACAATAAGCTACTCGTCTCGAATGTGGGATACTTTGTTGACCGACTCGACAACATTTCCGT
Source organism: Akabosia matsudoensis (assembly GCA_019593645.1). Lineage (NCBI taxonomy): Eukaryota > Metazoa > Arthropoda > Collembola > Entomobryomorpha > Paronellidae > Akabosia > Akabosia matsudoensis. The sequence continues at coordinate 9,257 of VICI01002653.1, forward strand.
GTCCAAAAGCTATTGACATTGTCTCAAGTTTCCCCAATCTTAGGATTCTGCAGATAACGAACTGGCCGAGTGGAAATTGCTTGGATTTTGGTAAATTGTGGACAGAGTTGAGATACTTGGAAGATGTGATCTTGACAAGGTGTCAAGGCTTGAGGGACGATGACTTCATAGGTCCCGAAGAGGCTTCGCCAGTTTTTGCGAAACTTAAAAGTAAGTGGACAAAAATTATGATCTGTGACGTGTCAAACGTTCAAACAGTTATTTTGCTAACGAAACTTTATTTTCATTTTGTCCAGATTTGAAGAAACTTAGCCTTCTGGAACTCGATAAAATGCCAGGAGTAACGGACAAAACGTTCGAGCTTGTCGTGTCCCATCTGGAACTTTGCTCTCTGACTCTTGGCAGTGAGAATCCATTGGAAAATGTAAGCCACATTAAATTATTTGTTTAAAATGTGTTTTAAATCGTTACTTATTAAAACTGACGAAGAATGGGATACTTCTGTTTCGTTTTAGATAACCCCAACTGGGATCAGGAGTCTTTTACAGGGTGCGTTCGCAACGACAATTGAGATCTTCCCATTCCATGGATGGTCTCTTCGAAACGTGGACAAAAGACAGTTTATAAAATTATCGAATGAGTTTCGATCTGCAGATATGAACTGACAAATTTAATTTTGAAACACCACCGCCCCCCCCCCACCGAAAATTTTATTTCAAATTGAACGATATTAAAATTACAAAATTTTTTTAATAAAAAAAACGACATTTTTTTAGCGACACCAGTGGCAAAATCATGTTTATATCGTGCGATTCCAATAAACGCATCAAATCCTTATGCCAATTACTCCGTGGCAATTTTTAATTCAATGCATAATGCTGTGACTGAATACTTGCGGTGAAAGTTTTAGAAGCACATCCTTTTGATGATGCTCGCTACATTTCCTAGATATCGTTTGGGCTTCAAGCTGACATTTGTTGCATACATCCTCTTTCCTGCCAATCTTTACAATGTTATCATCACAGTAATCTTACCAATATTTCATATTTAATTTTTGTTATTAATGTCCGGCTTTGGGGTTGATCCACACGAGTGTCGTATTTCTAACCAAAAGGATGTACAGGTTTTTGCCGCGTCGATTTTGTGTCCAGGACTGACAAGGGTAACTTGACCTGTCTGACATGCAAACTGGATTCTGACAATGGCCGGAAACATGCCAAATGTTTTCCTTGCGCCACTTCCAGTCCGAAACACTTCTCAGTCTTTAAAATCCTCGTCGGCGTGTGGAAATTGTTTACCCTTGTGACCGTAGGGTCGATGGCGACATGCATTTACCAAATCGGATTCTGGAGGGGTCAGCGCAATGGCGTTCCTTGGCAGCTATCCTAGCTGCTTCGCGGTCAGATTGAGGACGCAGTTGCGATTGTTTACGATTCGATTCATGACATGACGCCGAAATATACTGCCGGAACGGAACCGAGGATAATAACGACGTTTTTGGTGCAAGAGTTCAGAGGAAACTCGTTAATTATCTAATTTGTTAAAAGACCACTTCATTTTTATTCCTTTTCATGTATTTTTGAGTGATCACAATTAAATAATTTTCACATTTTGACAAGCAAAACTATTCTGTGACGAATTAGATTTGTACGCGAGTCCCGCTTGGTTGCAGATATGCATCCAGTTTGGAGATGGGGGTGGATACTGGCAGTCAATATCATGCTGAGACCCTGACTCATCATCTAATGATGACCTTGGCTTGAGTTCAACCAAATCATAATGAAAATGGTCGTCCTCAAGCAAACTGGGATTGTTGTCTGTTTTTTTACTGTAAACCACTTGAAAGGAAGAATCACTCCCAGTTTCCGTCTCTTCGTCGCTGCTCTGGCTACTGATGCTTACCTTGGAGACCTTATCCTCCAAACCGTTAATTCTTCTTTGCAAATACTCCTCCCAAACGGACATGGCTGTTTGTGCCACAGCTGGATCGGACTTTAGCAGGTATTTAGCCAGTCGGCATGTTTTAACTGCTACCATTTCTTCCTTGTCTTTGTCCATCCTGTTGTGACTACTTTTCTCCTTGACAAGCTTGAAAACTTTGCTGGAATTCCGAGATAATATTCTCAAAAGAGTTCTGCACTCCCGGATTTCCTCCAGCAGACCTGATTGCTCCAAACGTCGCCTTGTGTCAGTTCGTCTACAGCGATTCTCCAAAACTTCATTTTTCTCAGTGATGCTTTTAGCAAACGCCTGAAGGACAATTTCTCAGTTTACCAACCAGAAGGACAACCGTTTACTTGGGGTTTTATTTTATTCCATGATATGATGTCTTTACCGCGTGCGACCTCTTGAGTGATCTATTTTCGTTCTCCAACTGCTCTACTTTCTGCACGAGGAGTCCATTCTTTCCCTCCATTTCCCGTAAAGTCGTGCTCGTTTCAATCAATTCGATTTCCGTTTTTGCCAGACGAACTTTCAAATCTTTCTCAATTTTTTCGGCGTCTTTGAGGGATGTCTCAACCGTGGATTCTTTTGATTTCGGCTTGCGTCGCAGGAGAGAGTTGACGTGATCAATCTGAAGTTGGAGGAACTTGGAGTCTCTCTTGAGCAACTCCTGTTTAAGTTCGTAATTCTCGCGGATGACGTCAATTAACATCCCCTTTATTTGAGTCAGGCTGGAAAAACCGTTAAAATTTATCAAGGTCACAGTAATGGTATGACTTTTCAAATGAAAAAGAACTTTGAGCTTACTCTTCGCTGTGAAGGACTTTGCTGTATTGACTTTTGATATCCAACTTACTCCCAGACACGAATAGTTTTTTGCTAATTTTGTCACGCGTATGAGGAGTGGGCGCGGTGTCCTGTCCAGGGATTTTGGCATCGTGAACTCTGGTGACGGAAGTTGCTGCAGATAAGTCACTTTCATAGACGGACACACCTCCGGCGCGATTGTTGTTGACGGCATCTGCCGGTGGGTTGGCTGGTTTCGAAAAGACTTTGACTGCTTTGCCGATTAGTTTGTTCCAGGATGCCTTATCTATCATCACGTCCTCACGACTTTCTGAGTTTGGTCTCCGTAACAGTGGCATCTCCGAACTATTTAATAAGGCACTAACAACGGAACAATAATTGCTTCATTTGCGCTTGACGGGCATTCAAGTTACGTGACGGTTAATAATAAGTAACCCTTTGATAAACATGGACATCGCTTAGAGAACCAAGTTATACTCTATGGGTCATGGGTCATGGGATCTGTGATGCTGTAAATTATGTCTCTAAATTAATGCGACATGGCAACCAGACGCCAAGTAAATGCACCCGCGGACCGAATCCAGAAAGCAAGAGCAACTTAAGGGTGAATCCACAGCTCCAGCAGTCACAAATGCTCTGCGTGGGTATCTAAAATGGGACAATAAAATATATAACTTCCTTGTACAAAAGGGTAATAGCATCATCATAATATAGCCCGATATATAATCCCATTCAACTTGGTCTTTGGTTTACAAACTTTAAGACGATTAATGTTGTTAATCTGAAAGACTTGTTCGTAAAGATGGTTCTATTTACTTTTGTTTCTTATCTCTAGCAAAGATTGCCTGCTTATCTGTTTGTAAGAAAAACTGTGTAACATACAGTTAGCTCACCAGTGCATATTATGAGGGCGGCTGGCACAGTAGATGGTGATTTAAAATTTTAATGTTAAGCATATTGAGAACAATTTAAATCATGAGGCTCACTTCAACTAGCTGTGATTTTTATTCAGGATGGATTTCAGGTATTCTTGGAAAAATTTATTTTAGCGCTAATTCAAAAAAAAGTCTTTTTTAATAAAAACTACTATTTGATAATTGAAGGGATGGCCGGGTTGGTTGTGGGCCATCCTATTGACACATTAAAAGTTCGCCAACAAATTCTTGGACGACCAATTTTTGAAAGCATTGGACAGATATACAAAGCAGGAGGGCTCCTAAGTAAGTTCTCAACAGATATTTGCAAGAGTTTATGCAAAAGTGGTTTAAGTAAAGCGTGTCCATTAATTCCTCAGCATTCTTTCGAGGGATGGGAGCTCCTCTAATCAGTACGGGGGCAATGAACTCAATATATTTCGGGTTTTATGGTGGTACGCTCAATGTGTTATTTGACTGGCGACGGAAGTCGAGTTCCGAGGAGGCTTATGAAAGGCACTCGCATAGAGTGATATCGTACTGGGACTACTACTTGGCAGGATGTGTGGCTGGAGTAGCTCAACTTGTTGTCGGCTGTCCCGTAGATCTGGTGAAAGTACAACTGCAGAGCCAGCTCCATAAAGGTGTTATCAAGGGACCACTCGACTGTATTTTCATGATTGTTCGAGAAAGAGGGCCACTCGGACTGTATAAAGGGCTCGTGCCTCAAGCCATACGTGATATTCCCAGTGCGGGACTTTACTTTACTTTGTATGAATTTTTGAAACGGCAGTTTACACGGAACTCAAGGGAACCGTCCAAGGTGGCTCAGTTCATGGCAGGAGGAATAGCCGGTCGGGCGAAGCTTTAAAATAAATCTATTTAAATCGGTATTTACTTTGTTGACTGATATGTGCTTATGTTTAGGGATTGTATCGTGGTGGTCGATTCTACCTTTGGACGTAATTAAATCTCGAATTCAGGGTGAGACTACTACGCATGGTAACGAGAAAGCAAAGTATGCTGGGATTTTTCAGTGTGGGAAGCTAATTGTGAAGGAACACGGAGCCCGGGGATTGTTTCATGGATTTTGGCCGCTGACCATTCGTGCGTTTCCGGTGAACGGCACAACATTTTTGGTGTATGAATGGCTCTTTAGGCACTGTATGGATTTTCAAACTGAGTTGTATACGTAGGTAACAACATTTCTCTGCTTGTGGTATATAAATGTTTTGGCATATGGTATTTGACTTTACTTATTACTTTAGTTGATTTAAAGATGAAGTGTTTACTTTCATTGTATCATCTAACAGCCAAATGCCCCTAATAGATAACTTTATTCAGTAAGTAACTCGATTAAATTAACTGGACATCTCAATTTGTGCTGCCCAAAACTCGATTGAAAATATTAGGGAAATGAAAAAGATAAACCACCATAAATACTCCTATTATAGCCCCGGCTGTATTAGGGCAAAGTCGGTTAACACCCGGCTTAATGGGCTCAAGATGTTAACCTAAAAAAAGATATAAGGTCTAGACTGACTAATTTGTGGATAACATGGTCTTAAAGATAAACCTCATTTAAGTATCCGTACTTGTGGGCAGTAGCAATCTATTATAGTCTCGACCAATTCCCCAGCTATGATACGGGTACACGCGGTATATTATATGTTTTTCCCAGTTTTGCACCCAATGCGGCCACACCCATTGTGTAATGCATTCTGAATACATATTATAGGGCTTGTCCATCCAGTACATTGCGTTCAACGTAAATAAATTCAATATTCGATGTTACTTATCTAAAGTCGTTATTTGCTCATTCGCAATTAGTTTGTATCATAATTATTCCTGAAGAAATGCATTCCTCCTCCTCCGTTTTACCTTATCTACCCAAATCTAGTTTCTCAAACTTTTACAGGGCCTTCTTTGACATAACCTATGTACTCTTGTGCTCGCCATGTCGTTACACAGTTAAACAATTTGGGGACATAACTATCAAACAACGGGTAATGCAAAAGCTGTTTACGGGGATCCTTAGCGTTCTTTCTCTCTACTGGATTTTCCACGGTGTTCAAGAAACACACGCAGCCACAGCCCATTCACCGAAAGATCCGACCATACTCTTCGAAAAACTGGGCAATCTTGTTAACTCATTTTGGCTGGCTTGGACCGTGAAGCAGTTTTGGCTCAACGGCCCCGAGTTTGGAAACATATTGAGACACGCAAACACCGCCAGTGTGGAAACTTCCCAAGCATGGTTGTGGAACCGTTATACAGCAACATTGATCTGCTTATTTTATGTTTTCCTGGGTCTACTTGAGACTAATTTTGGGCCAAGCTACCCAGCTAGACATCTTCTTCGTGGGATCATTGCCAAATCAGCACACAAAAGTCGTGTTTTGATCAGCAAGGACATGTTTGAGTCAGGCTTGTCTTCACTTTTACGAATTGGCTGGCTACACAGGTAACATACTTGATTTTTTTTTTCAACTTTTGTTAAGTCAACCACTAAGCAGAAGGGAATATTCCACAGGAGGATTTTGGGGGCTCTGTCTGAGGCTCACCTACTTATAACAACTTTGCTATTATGGGGCGTTACAAGACATTTCGTACATTTCCTGAACGTAAACATGGGTTCTATTTCTATTCCTCGGGTTCGGGTTACAAATCCTAAGGCTGATTTATCCTTTGAAAGTGATGGATTCAAGCTTTACGAAGAATACAAATCGCTCAAGAATTTAAGTGAGCTGTTGAACTCTGCGTTAGGAACTAATGTGACATGCTTCTTGGTTATGATCATCATGGATTATGCGATAGGCCTAGACCAAATCTTTGTTGAAAACTCGGTTGAAAACGAGGTCTACT
>VICI01002654.1:0-15786 GCA_019593645.1 Akabosia matsudoensis
CCGTTTACGTAGCGAAAAGTAGGGCTGTCCTGAGATATGAAAGGGCTTCTAATTTTTTATATATTATTTCCTGATACAGTATGTTCATTTTTGTTGTGGGGAAAACTGATACCGGACCACGTTCGGATTACAATGCTTATAAAATATGATGGAAAACTTAGTTGCACGCCGAATACACTAAAGGCTAGCTTAATAAATCATTTTATAAAAATATTTTATTTTCATTATGAATAATATTTTATGAACTCAACATGAAAGTCGTGCAGGACGTTCTTTTAAACTGTCCGCATATAAAACATGCTGGCGCAGAAAACATTTTAGGATATTTTATTTAGATTTAGAGTCAACAGCTTTTTGTGATTTTTTGCCACTCAGATCTACAGAACTACATTCCGAGACAACTTTGTTTTGTTTACCCCGAGCGAGATAATGTTTTGGTTATGTGGACAAGTGGGAACAATAAAAAAGCTGATATAGGTCAATGGACTCATCTTCATCGCAATAAGTTACACATGCGGCTGAGACTTTCATAAAGAGCTGCTTGTCTTTGTACGTTCCTTTGTTCATAAAACCCTCGACTTGTTTTCACGAGTAGAAAGCTTTATGAACCCGTTGTGCATAATGAAACAAGAAAAAAGAGTATTATTTGCTAGTCCTAAAAACTTGTTTATCTGACAATGCGACAAAACGGAAATGATTGTTATGTAGATATTTCTTTTTTGGGTTATTGTGCTTACAATGACACATCACATGACATTGATTTATATTCGTAGTCAGCTGTCTGCATAAAAACATATACTACACTTGTGAAAAGTTATTTTACGAGTTTGACAGTTGGCGTGTAATTGGTCCAGTTTCACAACTTTTTAAATTACATGATCGACCTGCAATAGTAGCGAAAGACAAATAACCGTATTCCCTCCGGCAAGAAGAATGTACACCAGATTTACCATACGCCAGAGACGGACAAAGACACCTAATTCAAGAGAAAGTTGACCATTTAATATTATCGGCATCGGTGTTAGGGGGCTTAGTCAACGATCAGTACTGACATACATGCACGAGTTTACAGGATTAGCAACACAATCATCGATTCGTTTTCTGTTGAAAATGGCGGGAGTCTCCTGCAAGTTGTCGTTACCCCAAAGATAAGACAGGAAACTGGCAACTTGCAAATCTGAAAGAAATCGACTATACCGTTTTCTCCATTTCTTCTGCATTTTCTCACAGGAGATCTCCATAAATTTAACTGTTGCATAGAAAAAGTTTGTCCAAATCCGTTTCCAAAAGACAATTGCACTTTTTGTTTGTTTACTTTCACCACGCAATAAATAATGCTTTTGTAATCCAGGTATGCAGTTGGTGCAGAGAGCTGTCATGAAGTGCATTACACTTTCCCGTAGCCATAATGAATTGTGGTGTAAACAAATTTTGTGCATAAGAGAACATTTTCAGTTCGCTTACACGCACTATACCTAAAATGCTTCCTTTGTCGTGATAGTCGGTGAAATTTTCAGTACAACGTACTGCAGTGCAGTTTGCGCCANGCATAAGAGAACATTTTCAGTTCTCTTACACGCACTATACCTAAAATGCTTCCTTTGTCGTGATAGTCGGTGAAATTTTCAGTACAACGTACTGCAGTGCAGTTTGCGCCACATTTTGTTAAAGAGAAAGTTTCCAAGCTTTCTCTCGTGTAAAGATAAGCATAGTAACGTTGCTATCATTCTCTACTCTGTGCAGTTTTATCTGAAGCAATTTTGAATAAAGTAGGCCGACATAGTACACGTATGAGGGAAATTACTTTATATACAATATAACAAAAAAAACTTCCCCTTTCGCAAATTGTTCTGAGAGTAATAAAATGATGAGAAACTGTTATCTTTTCCCGTTTACCTTATCTACTCACTTAGGAGGAAACCCTGCTACAATGTTTGTATTCAATTTGTACTCGAGTAGTTTTCCTATAATTTTATTCCAGAAAAAAAACCTTTGAAGAATCTTCCAAATGCAAAATAGTCTCGCAAGGGATATTCCAAAAAAAGTAGCAAAAAAATGTTTGCTGAAGCGAGAAAAATATAAATATATGAGAATGCACCAGAACACTCACTCAACCAGAATGAAACAAACTCGACGCCACTCGAAGGATTGGCAAACCGAATTGTTTCAAGTTTTTCAGTATCTTGAGTATTTTTCTTGGAAGGAAGGTTAGGAGAAAGATATAGAAGGCATCTTTCTCCAAGAACAAAATTGTTTTAATTCAATTTACATAAGTAATGTACACAAAGGCCAGGTATGTCAAGCAGGACTTGTACTTTCTTCAATGTTATTTTATAAAAGAGAAACAGACGTTATTTCAAAGATGACCTAGAGAAAGACTTGGAGAAAGCAAATTTTGCCCTTTTGGGGTTGGATAAACTATATAAAAAAGCCTTGACAGGAAATTCCTGACATCAGGTTAAACAGGGAAAACGGGAACTTCAAATCTTATTTTTTAATCGCATACATAGTCTCTGTCACGTGTTCCGGCCTAATTCACAAGGCAAATCTGGGCGTGGACATGTGACCAGAATGATGACGTCTATGTTGTCTGTCAACTGTCAATTTAGTTCGCTGTATTCCTAAAACAGTACAGCACGTTACTACCTGGATGAGCTTTATTGCGATCTACTTGCCTTTGCCTCTCTGAAGCAAGGCAAAACAAATTTACGGGTCACCCAGAAAAATGCTTGCGAAAACTTTTCCCGAAGAATATAGCCCAAGTTTGGCAGCATTTGGATGTAGTACTAGCACAGAGCAGAACATTGGATAAAGCTAAAGAGAAAGTGATTTTGGCAGATACGATATTTGACAGTTGTAAAGGAACACATTTTCGTGCATTTTTGTCACTCTAGCTTTCCTGTCTCTTACTTGACTGCTTAAAAGGGGATTTAGGCAGCAACTTGCAAAAAAATAAGAATCGCTTCCCGCGTGATCATCCTTTTTTTTTGCGAATGTCGATTTTGTTGGCTTTTTGCTTTTAACTTGATCGTGAGTCACATCAGTGAGCCAAACAGATGACACAACCACGTGGGAATGTGACAGAAACGTTAATGCAGCCAAGCTTGCATAAAAATGGTTCGATGGGTTATTTATCCTGCAACCGGGTCCACTTTGGCAGTAAAATGGTCATCCGAAAGTAAAATCAGATACTGCAGTATATATAATTTTTAGTAACGGTTTCAACGATCTTTGAGGACATTTTTTGAAGATAACGGCTTTAATGGGTAACGTTTCGATTCCAGCTGTGAACCATCGTCGGACCAGGTATATATAATTTTGTAGCTTTGCTGTTTTAATTGCATTATCGATCTATTTCATCGATTGAATTTTCATCTATGTTTATGTTTCGTCTCATTTTTACTCCCTTCTAATCGGGATTTGGTCGAGTCATTGCCGATTATAGCCCGGGCTTAATTAATTATATTCCAAGAGCGCATTACGGTATTTTTCTTTGACAGGGAGAAAGTCAATATCAAATACAGGTCCATAATATAGATCCAACCTTGACCCAAATATGCCTGCACTTACCCGCAAAATTCTAACAATTCCGAGTGGTTCCCTTGAGGGCCACTGTTGTGGATTGGTATAACCTCCAAAGACGAAATATTTTGGCAACAATTTCAGACTTGCTTTCTCTCACCAGTTGTCCAAGGAACAAAGTGAAATGACGTGTGGACGTGACAGCTAAAACGCTACGTTTTCTTATTGCTCAAAACCATTAGAACAAGACAGGAGGATTCGAAATTCAAACAAGCTTTATCATTCTACTGCTGGCGTTTTGTTTTGAAAAGGGTCACAAAGGGTCAAATAGTTAAAGGGTCACAAAGGGTCAAATAGTTAAAGGGTCACTACTCACTAGAGGGTCTAAGAAAGCCATAAGAGTCACAGGGGCATTATGAGATGCAATTAAAATAGCTTCGGTTTTATAAAAAAGGAGAAGGTTAAAAGCCTGCTACCAAATTTAAATATTCGTTTGAGTAGTAATTGCGTTTTTCTTTAATCGTTGGTGTTGCCAATTTTGCTTCAGTTTTCGCCCTTTTTAAATGAAATTTTTAGGACCGTATGTTTTTCGCACAAAGAAATAAATTTGCGAGCGAAATGAACTTTAATAAGTTTTTGGTATGCATGATGTGTATAACCAGCCAGCGTCTTCAATTTTCAGCGAGGTTAATATTGAAAGTGTAACTTCGATCTTTGCCAGTTCCATCTTCAATTTTTGTTACTTTCGTTGTGGAAAATGAGGCAATAAATTAGGGAAATTTTTCCATCGGTTTCACTTCATTTTCAATTCAATTGTCCTTTCTCAGTCGCTCCCTGTTTTATGATGAAGCTTTGACGGCTTTTGGTCCCGTGGAGAAAGCACTTTATTATCTTTGGCTTGTCAAGCTTGAAACAGTTTTAGTGGCGACAAAACTCTATTTGAAAAGTTGCGTCCTGCCTGAACAGCTCTTAAGGCAGGCAAGAGAATGGAATATCTACTCAACCGTATCAATCTGCTTACAAGTGATTCCTCCTCCATGTCTGCCTTTTTTTCGACGATTTTGCAAAATTCGTGTGGCTTCATTCCAAAAAAACCGTTTCCTGCCCAAATAATTTTGCCGATGCTGCTCATCACAACTTTGCCACCAATAGTATACACTTCAAAACTCAAAATACAACAAAATTCTCAAGGGTTTAAGAAATTTTTAGTAATTTTAGAGGCGGACAGGTAATAGTATTAGACACACCTATAATTTGAGTATGATTGAAAGTTATGGCATATAAAACATACTTTCTTCCACCAAGAGAGGTGGACAAAAGGACTTGTTTAATCGAGGATAAATAAGCTTCTATAGCCACATTCCAAATTATATTTACCGTGGATAAAGGCGTCAAGATTTGTGAGTAACCGTTGACGGCACCTACATATTGTACACATCTTTTGAATTCATTGAAAGCAAAGACTTCTTGCTATATGTCTTAAATAAAGGCGTATGCCTTCCAACAATATTGACTATATGTCATGCAATTCTTGTAATGTTACCTACACTAACATACTATAAACCCTTTCCATCATGAACAATCCCTCTTTTTCTCATTTCTCTTCTTTACAAAAATATTATTTAGCGCGCACACTAACCTCATTGCAATTTTCTCTTCCCTTGACACTTTCACCTTTTAAAGTTGATTCAACTCACAAAATCGATATGTTGTTTATTGGTTCTTCCAAGAACAGGAACAACAGATAACAGTAGGTATTACGATTAAGAAAACTGCGTATCTCTTGAGAAAACGATTTCTCTTGCGAAAGCCAGTATTTTTATCTTTCAAGCTAGAAGCAGACTTCTTCTAACAAAAGCGGAATGTCAATGTCCCCATTTCTGCGAAAATTGGTCCCTTTTCAAAGAATTTCAATTACCTTTTGATGTATACTATGTCCTTGTAAATACGAGAATCTTACCCATATGTACTACTTCTTTGCATCTTACAACCTCTAAAGGAAGCCCAGCGCAAAGAATTTCGAAATTTCCCGTTCGACTCCCAGCAACAAATATGGCCCCAAAAACTTTCAATTTTTAGTTGCGATTTAAATAAATTCGAAACAATTTTGACTAGATTTACCAAAATTTGATGATAATCAATCACCAATTTAATGACAATAACATCTTTAATGGCGTGGTCTTGATCCATTTCTTACACTAAACGTATATCTATTGGAGACCTGGTGAAATGGCTAATTTCCCGCTTGAACCTGGTGTTCTTTAGAAGGTGGGGATGTTTAGAGACCCGGCTAACTATACAGGTATTACGATACATTCAGTTCCTGGTAACCTTTTTTCCCTACAGTTGTAGTACGACTAGAATTGATTTGGCAGTTAACGCTTTGAAAACTGATAGCCTAACTGACCTTTGAAGGCTTTCATTTAAACTTCAATGTCGAGCCGTAAATTTCAGTTCAAAAGAGAAGAAAGATCAAAAGAGGATATTTGATTATTTCTGGCAAGATTTATTCAGAGATGCTTTCGAATTTTCAAAAGAATATTCATTTTTTATCAGCTAAACTTCAAGAAGTCGTTCATTTACCAAAAAATCGTCGGAAAAGAGGTATTTTCCTTTATGCTGAAGGGTGAAAGGACTTATCTTCGTTCTTCGTTGCTCTGACTATCAACAGCTTACGTAACACGAGGCCAATGACATTCGCTAGTAGGTTAGGACATGTTTTGGGCTGGATATACATGCAAAAAATTAACGCGTAGCCGGACACGATATCTTTTTTTGAGGCGTTTGCCAAAGAGAGAGATTTCTTTTGGAGATCAAAGCAATACAATAAAGCTACACATTTTCTCATGCGTGTTTTTATACGCGAGGTTAAACTGGATCAAAGATTACTTACTCCTGCGTAAGAGTATTATTCCTTTTTGCTAAAGTAATATAAACAGTAAGGTTATCATCATTGATTCCATATGTTTGAAAGCATCTGATCGTTTGCGTCTCTGATTGCCTTCCAATTTTCTTCTTGACTTGAAAGAAAAGCCTTAGAAAGGATAATATGCTAATAGGAAAATAGGAGCTCATAATGCTAATGATTATGGTGGAGATTACAGAAGAGTAAATGTGATGTAAATTTAGAGTGATCATGATCATACAACAAAGACTTTAGAAAGCAATATGGCCGATTGTGTGGCTATTTGTGGTGTGATGCGATTTATAAGACATAAGCCAGAAGGATCAAAAAGGAAACACAAGAGAAGAGAAGAAGCTGCAGTTTCAATGGTAAAAGAGAGTTCAGAATTGGTATAAAATTGCCCCAGTTTTACTTGCTTCTGCTGCATGATAATGAGAGAAAGTAGAGTTCACGTTATACTGCTCAGAGCCCGGTGTCATAAATGCTAAATTAATCATGAGTAGTGATTTTAGTGAGTTTTTGCAATTAGTAGCTATGGAATATGCACTAAAATCACTACTCATGAGTACCCATTGCTTCTACATATAGAAGCGTCAAGAAAGAGATAATCCCAAAATCCTATATTTCAAATCCGGAATTCGAAAATAAAAATTCCAATACCTTTTCTTCGATAGTTTCTGGAGAAATTTGCATTGCTTTTCCATTATTTTCTCTTCTTTTAGGAGGTTATGAGCTCGTTATTCGAATAGATATGAAAATGAACTGATGCATAACGAATCCCAGTTCCGATGAAGTGCGTTTTCTCAAAAAAATCATGTTATATACGGGTTGAGCTTTAGTGTAGCGAAGACGACACCAAAGTGGGTAAGTGTACAGAGAAAGTAGAGCGTGACAAAGCTGAAGAGGATGTAACCTCCGATGAAAAGCCGTGTAGTTGCGAAAATATTTTATGGAATAGCGACATAAGTATAACCGCGCCTCAATTTTTAAATGTATATTTTCGTCTGCACTTCTTTTATAAAAGATTTGAGCCAGTCAAGAACCATTTTTTGTGAAAATCAAGTAGCTCATTAGCCGTCTTTGACAGAGATTTGGATTTAGGGTGGTATTTTACTATATATGACTGGTTTTGTTGCCTTCCAGTGTCAAATTAGCAGCGAAAACATTTCTGTATGTGATGGCAACATATCTTTACGCTACGGAAGTACGATGGAACCCATTGAACCTTGGCAAAATATTAATAGCGGAATTGGCTTGGACCGTAGGCGTGAGAAATACTTGAAATACTCTCATGTGCTTTCTTCCAAACCAAATTCAGCCAATTTCGGAGTGCGAAAATTTGACAAAAAAACATCGCCCTGAAATTCACTAGCTCCGCTTTTGCTTCACGTTACGAGACATACAGGATTAGGATTACAGACTGTATACGCTATATGGCACGGCAAGTGGCAGAAACCCAATTTATTTCATACTAATAAACCTAAACAAGTTCAGAAATCTTTCAGAGTTGCGTCAATCTGAGTCATTTTACCAGCCAAATTCGCCTTTCTATTGCCAGACCCAATTACTTAGTCTTGTATTTTTGGCATGATAAAATGGCACAAATTCAAGGGTTTCAAAGCTTCGGCCATATTTCTTACTGGAAAAATTTGACGAAAACATTATTCACAACAAGGATCATTGATATATAACCTTGTTGACTATTTGGGATAAATTGATTTCTCGAGTAGGTAGGCGCCAGGCAGCATTTACTTCGCTACCCTGAGGAATATCAAAAGTCTGTGGCACGTAAGTGGTAATTGCTGGGAGCTTTGCTAAGACAAAAATGATTTTGCAAATGAGAATACTCATCCGCTACGGCTGGGCTTGTTTCATATTAGCAGCCTCTCTTAGAAAAGTGAAAGTTTATCTGTGTAACAGGGCCCTTCAGCTTGTGGTTTTGAGAGCAATATGATACGCAACTTGAGAGAAAGCCAGATAATGAATACACGACTGCTCTCAAATTGTCATTGCTACGGATGAACGTGCTTCATCGTGATCTAGAGAGAGAGATAGAGAGAGGGAGAGAGATAGTGACAGAGATAATTTATTGCATACAACTAGAACAAAGTCAAATCCTCAGTTGAGTGTCGTCAGATAACTTTATTTCCACTGAAGGGAAATCTGGGTGTTTGCTCGTTGAAATTAACAGAATCGAGATATTAGTGGATGATTCCAATTGACGATAGGATAGTGCAAATAACGATAACTAAACGAAATTAGTTCAAGAGTTTCTCTTGCTTCCCCGAGTGCTATATTATTTTGGCATAGATTAATGAATTTCAGCGTAAATTGCCATCAAAACTTGTCGTTTCCGGTATATGTTCTGAGAACGTAGTTCAGCGGAAACCTTGAGTATTGTGATAGAGGATAACGTGTAAATTATAGGAGAAGTACGAAAGCATCGGCAGCATACTTTGTCTTTGAATATTTGCAAAAAAAACACGTAAAAATATATTTAGCTCACAGAGCTAGATGTTTTCTTCGCTCAGAATTAATGTAAATTCGGTCTGGCTGGATAGTTCAGAGTCATAAATTGATGGTGGAAGTAATTCTAAGAAATTAGTTACGCTCTAGTGATCATGGAAATGACAAGCTAACATGCTACGTAGAAACGGATTTTCGTATATTTTGCCAGACGACGTTTAGCTGTAGCTGACCCAATTAAATGATATTTTCTGCGAGAGAAATAAATTTTCGCTAACAAGTGTGCTTGCAATTGGAATTGCTTTGAAATATACGTTCTGATTACAGTCCTAGACTCAAATCTTACTTCACTTACAAGTATATAGACTGGTTGCATTTTTAGGGAGGAACATGTCTTAAACGCCGACCAAGTGATTTAAGCGAGAGAATAACATTCGGCGAAAGCGTAAACATTGTTAGGTACTCTTTGCCAATGGCACTGTGGATGATAAAACACGGTTACCTTTCTCTTGTGGAAACTTGAGAAAACTCGGATTTTGATTGAATTTCTCAAGGTCTGTAGAGGATATGTCTTGGTTTAAACTTGCGTAATACCCGGGTGTACACAAGGTCCGACCCCATTAAGTCACGTAACTTTCCAATTTATACTTTTCAGAACGGCCCGAAACTACCACTTTCACCCATAAAAGTACACACCACACCAGATTTGTGTTGAAAAACCTCAAAATTTCGCAACAATTTTTCAACAGGCGGGAAAGAGACTCCTTTTTGAGCTCAGGCAATTTCCCACTTTCTCCAAAAGAAAAACAGTTTTCTCTTCCTTTCATGCGTCACTCAAATCAAAAGTTAAATGGAATACTTGTCAGACAGCGGACCTCTACGAATTATGAGGAAAAGAGTGCGAGCACATATAAACCTTTACTGCATAGAGAATTGCAACATCTTGAGATAAATAGGAAATCGTACACAGCTCTTGCGTGACAGCGCTTTGTACCAGCTGGTGCAGTAAACAAAATTACTCAACTGCGCCCTGAAACTTCTAATTTTTTGGTATAGACTTTTCTTAAAAACACAACACTTTTCCGTTTTAAAACATAATTTCTCCTTTGCTTGCTTGATCATCACGTTTATTCGCCAAATGGCGCCTAGTGCCATTTTTTTTGCAAACAGGGCATCATTATCGTTAAGTTTTGCTTCACTTGTTAAGTGCATCAAAGGGAAAGTTGGCTTGATTATTCTGCTATAGGCGAACCTCTGCCAGGATCAATATAAAAAACGTGTCGCACGGAAACTGGAAAGGTAAAAACATGTTTTTGAGCATGTGAGTTGAATTTTCATAGTTTCGAACGATTCTTAGTTGATATCAGCCCAAAGACAGGTTTGAAAGTGATTGATGTTGAGGCAGTACGATCAAACGAACGGCGTTGCAAACAGAGACACGTTGCATTGCAACACTTTCTACTTGGAGGATTTAGCTTTCTCCCGACGAAAATAGGCGTACAAAATAACACTGACTGCGTCCAGAGCAAAGAGAAAATTGAATCGGAGAGAAAACACGCCTTGTCCTTCCATAGTATCAAGTACCACGTGACCTTGAGGAAGTAAAGTTACAAGCTGTGTAGATAATTCCTCACGTTGATTGTAACCCTAATTGAAACATCTAAATAAAGTAACAATGCCCGGAAAATCTAAAAGTTCCTTTCACCGGCTAAAGTAACCTGGATAATGTGACGTTAAAGTCGCAACTGACACAACGTGACAAATTGTACAGTTATATATAGGGGACAATGCTTCAGATGTCAATGTGCTTTCACCAATGGTTTTTAAGTATTAAAATATAGTAAATACGAAGAGTAGTCATTAATATTTTCGATGGTTGCTGTTTTCTTGATATTAGCCTAGACATCGATGCGATTTTACGCTTTATTTTTGTGCGTATATTTACAATCAGTCACCAGTTCTCATATTTAAGTTTAACTTTCAATTTTACTTGCTACTTTACAAACAATCATTTTCTCAGTTCCATCTCAAATTGCCCACCATTTTGAACACTCATTTTTAGCACACAATCCACCATGCAAACTTTTCCACGTAATAGCTTTTGCAGCTTATCTAGGGATTCTGTTGCAGAGAGGCGCTTTCTCTTTTATCTGTGGCAGTCTCTTTCCTCCTTTGTTTTCTTTGAAATACATTTGGCGGATTGGGACTTGCGAGATCATTTTGATAGACTTGATGACTTGAGACTTTGATAGAACCCCAAAAAGGAGCTTCAAGCCTGCTGCTATGATGAAAGCCGAGCATTCTGTTGGATGAAAATGATCTCGTCAGACGAGGTAAGACGCTGAAGCCTGCTGGCCTGAAAATGATGATTTAAGTGAGATGAAAATTGGGTAATAAAACTGCGCCTTACTTATTTATGCATCCCTGGGGCAGCGACAGATGCAATTTATTTCTTCGCTATAAAAAATGGCTGTGGAGAAATTATAGTGTTTTGTACGCCCTTGGTTTGTACACAAAAAAGAAGGGATGGTTGGTGATTGCTTTGTGCAGTAGCCTTAACATGCAAGTTTTTATAGCATTTCGCCTACATTAATCGTCAGACTTAACAGCGCTTCTCTACATTCTAATTAAACCTTTAATACACATGCGTAAAGTGACCATTTCCAGGCCTCTGCTTGGTTATCTCTGTCAAGGAATACTGTTTTCATCATGTTTCATGTTTCGCTACATGCCAAGAAATTTAATTGCCAAAGTGTCAAGTTTTCCCACAAATTAAAATGATTTGCAATTTGCAGCTTTTTCCCCTTCTCAGATAGACTAACTAACTTAAACTTAATTACTAAAGACAACTTGTCCGCAATTCATTGCAATCCTTTTGTGCATTTTTAGCTTCTCCTGAAAATAATTGGAATCGATTCGTTTTATCAGAAAAGAAGAAAAATCTGGCGTAAAGGGTAGATTCCATGTATCAAAAAATCTATTACACTCGATACAGCTGCCAAGCCACGTCTGAGCTTTGTTCTGGCCTTTATGCGTGCCTATATGCACTTTGCACTTTGCTATCTGACTTATGCAGCAAACAGAATGTCTTCGAGCAGACCATTTGGAGAGAACTTACCAGAAAGAAATTTTTCTGCAGGGTTCATGCAGCCATAAGAAATCATTTTCTCTATCACATTACTGTCAATTTTACTTCGGATCGTTTTCATGTATACATATTTATGTAATATGTATACACGCATACATTAGCCATACGTATATATGTATATATATCCGTATACATATATATATATATATATACATATACAGCTAACTTCATACACCGAGAAAAGCCTTCACATCTTGAAACTGTATTCCAAGCTGGTAGTTAGTAAAGACTTCATTAGGCCGTTTTCAGAGTGGAGACCATCTACAATTCTCATCCCGCTTAGGCATAGAACTTTTGACGCAACACGCTACATGAAATGCCAAAAGTTCACATAAATCCTTGGATAAAATGTGGTTATATCGAAAACAACTTGAAGCTCTTCGTTTATTTTAGCTGGATACACATAAAAATCATGCGGGGGTTTTGCCGATATTTTTTCTATAAATTTTACTTTTGCTACTGAAGATAGTATCTATTGCTACAATACTATAAACGAACAAAGACCTAATCAAACAATGTTTTCTTTGCACTGTGCAGCGGAAGTGGTTTGTCGTTGTCACAGTATGGATAGGCTACATCCGGTGTTTCGGCATTTCCGCTTTCTCTTCATTTGCCACCACAAAAAAGTCCAGAATATATCTAGATGCAGCTTTTTTTTTGGATGATTCTATTTCCCGTGCAGTGAAGCAATATCAGTTGTAATACCGAGAAAAAATATTGGCTGCGGCAAAATATGACGGCCAAGCAATGGAACTAAAGCTCCATGACCGAAATAAGATCGATAAGGATGTCTCTCCAAGGAACCCAGTAAATGCAAGGCTATTGATACAGAATCTAGCAAAAGTTTCTTGTGAAATGCTTCAAATATATTTATAAAATGAAGATGCCACATTTTAAACCATAGAGAAATAATATCCAACTTTCTAAATTTAAAAAAAAGCGGAGTTTTTTGCTTTCGATGCGTACAAACTTGACGTGTCCGTTTATTATTCCACTTTGCCATCCATCCTTTTTTGTTTTACCGGAATTTCAATGCCAGATCCTGTCGAAATCTTTTTGAACCTCATAACTCACTATTTGCATCCTTCTCTCCAAGCCATATGCTTGCCCATCTGTTTGAGCTCTTATTTAAAATATTACCATATGTCAGAGAATTACCATAGAGGGAAAATTGAAGGAAACGAAACTTTCCAATGCTGTTACCGTCCGAGAGATGCAGGTGCAAATTGAATTTCTATTCAACAGAGAATAACGGTGAAAGAGACGTTTTTTTCCCAAGCTGGTTCGGCAAAGGATCATAAAAATGAAAGCAAAAAGTAGGGATACGCAGAATAGAAATAGAATGACGATGATCTGTGTCTACTTTAAATGCTCGTCTATTTAGGTGTGTACCTGACGGTGTATCAATTCTGTAGGAACCTTTACAAGGTTATAGTCAGTTTTAGAAATGAATTATGTTTTAGCAGGCCTTATTATGTTGCTAGCCTGTTATTCTCGTATTTTCTTCTAGATTTGACCAAGGAATTTATTCCCGACTTGTTTTCGAATGTGACGACCAACAAGATTTTTCTATACCTTATTTATGAGCAAACATGGACATTTCTATGCACTCAAATGCCATATTTACACCAGTTTTTAGCATGATTAGAACGTATTCTATAAATAACATGCAAGCACATCGAATACCAAATGAGTTCGTGTGTCAGTCACAAAGAGTGTCTTTTTGGGAATGAATGCGACAAGATCAGCCATTTCTAAAGGTCTCTAATATTTTGGTCTTTTATTTTGCATCTTTGACTTGTTACCTTCTACTACTGTGCATTCTATTTATACAGTGCAGAAATATGCATAATATGTCCCCTTGTAACATACCTTGCCTCACCGCATACAAAATTTTTAAAAACCAGAGCGCCTTATATCACAGACTCGAATGACTCGATAGCTAAAAAGGGATTTGTTTCCAACTATAAAAATTTTAAAATTAAATTTTTTCGAAGAACCACCCAACTATTTCCTCTCCTTTCACTCAACTTTCAATCAAATATTCGCAAACTTTTACACATTACAAAACGAACTTTTCCCAAAAATGTAATTGTTTTCCAGAGTTCATTGACTCGGATCTCTTTTAAAAGTATTTTCCATGCATATGACTACCTATGCATATTCAGGGTGATATCGACAAAACTGAGTGGGTGTATTTCAAATCGTATTAACTCGCCCTACCCACGCAATGATCCTTCTGAAGATCTACGAAAAATCATTTTTCACCCGCCACTTTCACTCCCATCAAAATCGTCCACCTTTTCTCATTCATTTTATTGCCGCCATCTAGATATCGGCAAGGCCAGATGTGAGATAAATAATGGCCATGATGCGGGATATGTTTATTATTATTATGGTGATGGAACCAATTCAATATGAAATGATAATTTATCCAAACATTCTGTCCATACTTTCTCCTGACTGTATTTTCTCCCGTGCACAGAGCCATATCATCGAAAATTCTGACAGAATATCTTTCCCACACGATCCACTCAAAAGGATCACACAATTCTTTATATTAACAGCAAAATGTCAGACAGTCCCAACCTGACACGGGTCTGCGTCCTCCCAGTGAGCAAATAGGAGCTGACAACGTGTGTTAAAAAGAATGGGAGTTGACATATGGCATTCTGGTCAAAATGGAAATCCATCAGATAACATTAGACCAACCAACTTTCTCCGCGTTTCCAACCGCAAGGCTGTAAACCACCCGAGCCACAAAAAAGGCGTAATGCGCGGAAAAATAGCCCAAGGTTCTTTCAAACAAACAGGCTTTTTGGATTAAAATTTTTGACATGCCAGAAAAACAACTTCTAAAAAGGAAATATCCTATTACGACTGTGTGTGTGTCCTTAGTTGGACTGGGATTACCGGAGGACCTGAATGGACCAGTCTAGTGTGAAATCTTTTATGGAAAAAGGTGGAGGAAATGGATTATGACTGGGGCTGGCAGGGATATATAGCCACTCTAAAGTGGACAAAACGGGAGAAAGTAAGTGAAAGCCTGTAGGAACGTATTAAAGCCATTTCAGGATCAGCCCATCAAAACTAATAGTGAATGGACCACACGATTTCATACAAAACTGTAAATGAAAATTATGAATACCGCCTTTCCCTTGCTTTCCCTAGTAATATAGAGTAGTTATTTGCTCGTTCCTTTCACTTACAGTTGTGAGCCATCGTAATAATAATCTTTTGTTGCTTTCTCTGTATCGTTTAGGCTTGAGCGCTGTTATTATCAGTCCCGCAGCTTTGTATCACGCACAGCCAGCTACTGGGCGGTCCGGGACGACAAAAAGAGATTTTGGGCCCGGGCTAATTGCACATATATTTCTGATGATATGAAATTATAATGTTGACCATAGTCGGATAGGGGACCAGGATCATTTACAAATATGTATATTTGTAATGATAATATACCTAGACGCGCCTTGGGAGCTTGGCTTGACGAGAGATAAATTAGTACTGAAAACCCCTTATACCCTCTGTCGAATATGATGGACCGTCACCATATATTCTGTTTTCTAACGCAGAAAGTATTAAATTAACTAAAACTGCTAATCTTACTTAATTTTTTACATAATTCACTGAATTTTAGCCAATTTATGGGACTTTTAACAACAATTATGTTCTATCGAGTTAAAAAAACTACGTGCATACTTACTGCACATCTATGCATGTATAGAAACAATAGCCATATTAT
>VICI01002655.1:0-15778 GCA_019593645.1 Akabosia matsudoensis
GGAAAACTAGATCGGTTATTGCATCTTTGATACGATTTTCTAGAAAGTACAAAGAAATCAATATAATTTTGGCAATAAATCAGCTAACCGAACATAAGATTACACCTCTATGTTATAGTCATCTGAATTTCATGATATAGGGCAAAAATGAATTTCTTGACAGTTTTTGCAATCGACAACTGCTGCTGGATTATGTAATGCAATTGCAGGATAATATGAAAAAGGTGACAGGTCCTGTAAACATAAAATCCTATCTTTAGCTCTATTATAAAAGCATATGTCGCATACTAATTCGGAACAGCAATTCAAGCTATATAGGAAAACGGAATAAGCATCTGTAAAATAGAACAGCATAAAATTTCATTTTCAAGGGATCACAAAAGGCGCAGAAGGACATAAGAACAATGGGCCAGTTTTTAAGCCAGCGATCACGTTTTCATAACTTTTATAACTCCATTTAGATATCATCGACAAAGGTGACTACGTGATTGGGTACCATAAAATAATTCGCTGCAACAATGAGTGTGAGACTTGTGTGAGTTTCCACCACGATTTATAAAAATCCCGGAGCTAATATGATGAGTGTCCTCAGAATCAAAATACTTTATAGGCAGGCATTTGCTTGACTAAGGTCCACATTTGAATTTCGGCAGGAAACCTTTTGTTCCTCTGCGGGAATAAAAACCTGCCAACCAAGAATTCGTCCTATCACGTAGAATACATAATATATTACGTCGTTAATTTTTTAGAATGCTTAATTACTTCCAGCTTGTCGTTAAGGAGAAAAACAGGAGTTTGAAGTACTTTCACTTTTTTCTTCGCCATCCTCTTCACTACTACGTAATTAGAGATGGAGCTTTTCCCATGGTCCAAATAAACAAAAGAAAGAAAAAAGACTCCATCCTCCCATCAATTGTAGTTTCTAGAAACACAAAACTAAGTTGAAGCATATGTTAATTACATTCCCTCGCCGTGCTTTCACTCGAAATGTGTGCTGGCTTAACGCTTTTCACCTGACGATAGATGCAACATAACAAAGGCTCAAGCTGTTCATTTCACAAGTTAAAGTATGTAAATTTATTATGGAAAGATAATACGTAATTAGTTTTATTTTAAACAACTGACACATGTCCATGTACCTAATATTTTCTATATGTATTACTATATGTGCTTAATTTAGTGAAAAATACAAATGGAATTTTACAATGACTGTGTTTTTCTAAAATAAGTAAAGTTTTTTGCGCATACATTTTGCATCAGTTTTAATATTAAAAATTAACGTCAGTCGCTAGGATCTAATCTTGATGCATTTACAATTTATCACTTGTACAGGGACTGCCATAAACAAGTATCCCTATAAGCTTTTATGTTTTTGTATCTTCCTATTTGGGGTTGCTTTGAAAAACGCCATAAACAAAGTACCCCTTTACTTTTTATTGCAAACTTCGACTCGTGGTTCGAGTTTTGGACCAGTAATAGGGAACACAACATGTTTTAGTTTGTTTTTAATATTCGATTTTATTTCTCTGATTTCATTTATGATCTGTTTTCCTACTGGATTAAAACGAAAAGACATGTCGCTCGCTCATGAGAAAATCGAACGAACCGTTTTCGCGTTTTTTCTCTTTGAAAAAGATTTGCTACTCGAACCGCGAAAGAAAACGTGTTGTGTTCGTTATTACGGGTGCTCAAACTCGAACTACAAGTCGAAGTTTTTGCAATGAAAAGCAAAGGTGTACTTGTTCATGGCGTTTTTAAAACAACCCCACATAGGAAAAAATACAAAGTAAAAACGCTTAGGGATACTTGTTTATGGCGATCCCTGTATTTATGATTGTTCATTAGTTCTATTTGTAAGACGAAGCCTTTCCTCCCATATTCATGCGGCTTAAAATTTCACTAAGTTCATAAATAATACTACAGAACGAGTGATTGTCTCTGCACTAAACTAACAACAAATGTGAAAACTGAATTAAGTTTAGAAGACGTCATGTTAACAAATATTTATTTAAATTTGTCTAATTGGCAGAATAAATTAGTAATAATGATGAATAACTTGGTACCAATGAATTTACCTACTGTCTGATTGAGTATAAATTCAAAAAATGAATGTATTAAAATATATGAGTATCAAATTCAGTTTTATCTTATATGCTTTGGTATGCTTTACTAGATTGTTCGTTTGCCGGAAAAAGTTGAGGACTCCCACATTCTTGCCAGCTACAGCAATGATATTGCTCGGCTTCTGAACTTTCTGGAGTAGATTTTGGGATGAGAAGTCGCGTAATGTACCTTTTCTGGTTTCCTGTGTAGCTACTTTCACATGGAACACAATTTTCTGCAGTACCAACGTTCTCCATGACAATATTGTCGGTGAATTTGGGCGCTCTAAAACGAAAAAAAAAATATGAACAAAAATTATGATTGTGTGAATGAGACGAAAAAAGTTCTGAGAACTGGGATACCTGGTCATGTGAATAGCATCTCTTCTTGGAAACACTCGAGGAAGAGTGTAAACGCTTCTCGGGTATCGTTTCTCATACCAGCGGTGAACTTTAGAGTTGAAGCAAAACACGCTGAGAAACACTCTTCTGTACTTGTCGCTAAGAACCGTGTATAAAATGAAATTACAAGCTGCGTTGATTGCCATCAATAAATTGAAAATATTCCCTAAACCAAGTAGGATATTTTCCTCGTGGCCTCCCCTTGTTGGTGCATGCATTGACGTGTAGATGAGAACGGATGCTGTTGGCAGCTGGCATATCAGGAAAACTATGATTATCACGATTAATGTTAGCGTAATCCTGTCCTCTCGCCTCATCATTTGACACTGGCGCTGGTGAAAATGACAATTGGTCAGTCCCTCCAAAACGCGTCGAGATTGTCGAACAGCCCGTATTAAGAAGCAATTTCCAATGGTCAAAATCAGGACAGGTACTATGACGAAAACAATTGTAGAAAACCAGTGGTAGATAAATCGGTACCATGCGTTCAGGCCTAGTTCTGTGTTTTCAAGAGTGAACGCCTACGCAAAACAAAGAAAACACACAAGTTCTAGAGAAGAATACTCCAATTGAAATTATGGACACATTCATTTATGTTACCATATCTGTAGACTCATTTTTCTCCCGGATCGTCACGGACTTCCACTCAAATGGAGTGGATGCAGTAAAGAGAAAACACAGGAAGTAGACAAATAGGGATACCAGCATGCCCCGTGTCTCTGTACCTGAAGCCTACAATAGGATACTTTGTTTTTAGAATTTCGTTTTCTGAATAGTTATGTGTTCACTGTAAAACGTCATACCTTGCCCGTCATCGGATGGCAAACCGCAATATACCGTTCAATCGTATACGAAACCGTCAACCAAACGGAAGTTGAGCCTGAAAGAAGGTCGTAAATGTTTATTTCTGTGAAAGGCGGTAAAATGTGAGCGCACTTTCTCTTTAATCTTTTTAAAACTTGGAAACACACAAATATAAAAGCAAAGTGAATATTTGAGTTGATGAGCTTTAGAATTCTTGATTGCGGTTTTACTGGTCTTCTAACATTTCGTTAATATATTCTTTTTTTCAGAGGAGAAGGAGGGAAAAGCAACAAAGTACACGTAAATTTTTAGAGCAGTTTTGCGTAGCATTTCTTATGTCTCGACCTACTTTCATATTCTCAAAAACAATGACTACTTTAGGTGGCCTAAAATTTATCTAAAGCTCTTTGTATATGTTACAAAACAAATAGAGTTGGGGCAAACTAATAATTTATTTGGGTACACAAAGCACGGCAAAGAGCAGAAACATGCACACATTGATTTTTCTTCATAAGACTCTTACTTGAAGCGTCTGTGATCCAAAGTCCAAACGGGTAGTAGCTCCAGTAAACTTTTACAAACTTCATAAAGGTGTAATGTTTCCATGACAAGGAAAACGAGGATATGAGGAAAATCAAGTCTGATATCGCCAACGCAGTTAAATAACTATGGACAGTGATACCTAATCATGAAAATATTTCTTTTGAGGGAGAGAAAAGCACCTTTTGAGAGCTACTTACATGTTTGAGGAAATTCGCATCTGTCTTCTGGTCAAGATAAATATTGTAATAGCATTTCCCAGGACGCCCACAATGACTACACTGGGCACAAACACAAACTGTACCCAGAAGCGAGTAGAATCGCGAAATTGTATGCTCCAACTCGCCTCCATGTCGTTTACTCTTTGATTAATAATTTGGAACCGATTTGAGAATGCGAAAGGTTAGATATTAATGACATGGTTTCGTAGTTGGTTTTTTGGTTTTAGTTGTGTGTTCTTTTCATCGGAACTGCTAGTATAGTCTGTCCTAATGCAGAAGGTATCATGAAATTACTGGTTTTCATTGCCAGATTTTCAAAAAAGTTAATGTCAAACGGTTTCAACTTGCAAATTTCGAACCTGATTAATACGGACAGACTTTAGTTACCAAGAACAAGCTTGTTATAAGTTCACAGATTTACTTGGAAAGTTCTAGGTTTGACTATATACCACAGGGACTATTCAAAAGATGTTAGTAATTTGTCAATTCATACAAATAATGCGACGCCTATCAAGGGAGTGGCAAAGCATTTGAGGCGGATGTATGTTCCCATGCATGTTTTTGGTGTGTGTACTTGTTTTGAAATAGACGTAAGTCTGCTTCCACTGAGACGGTAGGGCTCAAGAAGAAATAATCAAAGTGTTATTACTACGTTTGTATACTTCTTAGTCAAGCGTGGAGAACAGAACATCCTTTGCCCCATAATTACTACTTTTAAATCAAATTTCGATCGCCTTTCATCAAATATAATGAATACATATAATGAACGCTTAGTTTCTGGAATCGAAATTCAAAGAGGACTGATAGCTAAGTTGCACTGTTTCTCCAATCTTTTTGATCTCAACTTTACTTTTTATGAAAAGGTGAAAAGTTTTAACAAGGGCATCAACTAAAAGTTAATCATCTCGTAAACGTAAAAATTCTTATTTTTTCCTGAAAAATATAAATGTGCCATTTGTATTTGAAACTTACAATGTGTGAGGAAGGTGTTTTTAAATTATACAGTGAAGGGAACACTTACGTAATTTTTACTTGTCGAGGGAGTACCTAGTAGCTATGACGTAAGGAAAATATAAATTAACAGATTTTTAACTGCGAAACCTTGAATTTCTACGATATTACAGGCATTTGTGCGTAATATAATCGTATGTATAGTAACGGATAAAATTGTGGGAATAAAATGTAATTTAAATCGTCGGTTACAGAGTATTCTTATTCGTTTGTTCAAAATTAGTTTGAAAGTCCTGATATTTCACTAAGTAAGGTAAAACCGTCCAAACTTTTCTTGCTTATAGCTCGTGAAAATAAATAAAATAGAATTAATTGCTATTTCACAAAATTGATGTTTAACTAAACGCTCACAAGTTAATACTAAGAAAGCTGGAATGGAAATAACGATTAACGAAGTAACGAGCTTTTCCAGTCCAAGTTTGCTTTTAAGAAATTTAAAAGTAAAAGCTGACTCTGAAAAGATGCAACATGGTAAAAGGAATGAAGAATGAATGCTCGTTTGCTCTTGACAAGCTTTCACCAGACTGAGAGCAGATTCAAGCATCTACATTCTCTTTTTAAAAGAATAATATGAACCAAACATCATCACAACTCCGTGAAGTTCACTTGTTGAATTCCATATGAAAGCTATGAATCAAGTGTATAGAAGATTGAGATTAGACGGGCAATACGAACCTCGAGCTGTTTTTAGCCAACTGCTCAATTTTTCTTGCAAGTCAACGCCCTAGTGTATTTTGGAAATGGCGCACTTGTAACTGAAACATTCAAAGTTGAACATAAATATATAATATGTGCTTCAATGTTGTAAATGAATATATGTAATGTTTCGAAACATGCTTTGTTCAAGTATGATCTTCTATCGTACTTGTAGGGCATCCGTCGAAGGTATTCCTTCAAAATTTGCTGTTGTACGTAACGTAAGCATATACACATACACGGAGAATTCTTTACCAATCACATTTTCATCCATATCATGGGCCCATTCAAAGTTGGAAAATTATAAACAGCTCATTGTTCACTCCAAACCCTAACATCTTACCTTCCAGACTAGTAAGGAGAATATTATACTTCTCGTAGTAGCAAGTCAAAAGCTAACAACTACACGTTTCTTGGCCGCTGTGACCAACAAAATATTAACTATACGTGTTGCAATTGGAAACTTGGCAAAAGCAGGCCGAATTTTGTAGAATCAACATGAAGTTGTCATGTGAATATTTTCAGAAAATTAGGAAAACTACAACTTGATTGTTCCAAGAACGGCAATTTTCCACCAACCGATGCTGATTGTTTCTCCCATGGTTTCATGTACACCGAAAAACTAAAAATACTTCAATAATAAATACTGCGGTTACATGCAAGGAATATCATGTCCTATACTTTTCGCTACGATCGAGTGTGGAAAGCGTCTCACTCACTGACCCCGCGGTTATATTCTGATTCTGACCCTGATTATTGTCACATTATCGTAAGTTTGATAAGTACAGTCGAACCTGTCTATAAAAGGCATCCTAGGGCGACAAAAAAAGTGCCTTTACTAAAGCATGTCTCTTATAGAGTTGGGAAAATACAGAGGGTCAGTACAGAAAGGGCGACAGAAATGCTACCTTTACTAGACAGGTTCTTTTATACGACTGCCTTTTATAGACAGGTTTGACTGTATGTGCTTACATTAGAGTAAGAAATACATGGGCTTTCCATGAAACATTTGTTCTTTAGAGCGAGATTGATTTGAGTGCGAATTAGCGCTCCTGAGTACCTCTACTGGTGTATCTCCTTTCTTAGTTTAATGTACCTACACAATTTTCTAAACATTCCGATTTAGCTTGCTTTGCTTGTTCTCCAAATGATAACCACATTTACTTTCATTATGATTCAAAGCAGACTACAATTAGATTCAATTTATAAGTTTTCAGCCATAGAATCTGCTTGCCACAGTGCTATCTCTGTTTTACAACCGTATTTACTCCTGTTGAAACCGATACCCAAATATAGCCCAATAAAGAAATATCAGACTTCCTAGTGCGTGTAATTCAAATCTTATAAACTGGCAAGACCGAATGTATTGGTCTAATTCAATCTTGGCTGAAATTTCTAAGTCGAACACTTTATGACTAGTATTGACTAGGTATAAACATTATTATGTTGGTTTTTACTGGCAGCTTATTCAATCGAATCTCTGTAACCTTGTTTCATGCATAATTCAATGGTAAATTACAATTGATGGCCATAAATAGATGTTTTGTCCCGAAATCCGCAACAGATCGTTTTCCCAATTTGGATGAATCCTTACCTGTGTGGAATTGTGTTTTTATATAGTTCAGCTGAAAGGAAATCCTTGTCAGTAAGGGAAAGAAATGGTTCCTTACTTGTTGCTTTGCAAATGACTTTGCTGAAAACAAAGGATCCAAACACAATGTTTCAAGCTATGTTCAAGCTTATTTTATTAGGATGCCATGGGTAAAAGCACGGCTAGAGACAAAAGCTAGCTAGCACATGAAGTTCAATAGACATTAAAACAATTAAAAGCTTACCTAATTTTTTAATTCAAACTGAATTTCCACGCCTACACGAACTGTCGGAACAAGGTATTGCTTAGTGTACACCACAATCAAGGATAATGATGGCCAAAAGTTTCACAAATAGAATTTTTTAAATTCAAGTGCGTTCGGGCATTCGTGAGAAGAAAACTGTGCAGCCCAACGAACTGGGAGCATTTTTCATTTTCCTGCACCACGTCGCTTTTAAAACCTAAGCTGAAATTGACTATCCAAAAAGTATGCTGGTTGCTACTTTAGCTATTGACAGTATACGTTAAAGAGTGTATAGTTATATTAGAAAGATAGAAAACGAGAGATGAGACAACTAAATTCAAAGTTCACTTTCTCCAAAGGTTGAACACCTACTAGTGTTCCCAACTTGGTTAATTTGTACGCGAGAATTTGAAGGTTTTTGAGACGGTTCATGAGGCTCTTCATCAGTATTATTCCCAATCTTACATATTTCGAAAATTCTACAGATGCAGCGGAAACAAGAAAATCGTGAACTATTTTTTGCTATTAGTTGTAATGAAATACTGGGGCTTAAAATCAAATATCCGTAGATAGCGATACCGAAGCATTTAGTAACAGGACTCAACATTATTTTATGATAGTTAACAGGCGATACTCGGGACAATGTTCGCCTTGTCAAAACCAGAAATCCCACTGGTAGCCAAATGGTGATGAACAATACAGAGTGAAAGTATACAAGACGAATGCTACGGATTTTCCGACGCAGTCTTTCGCTTGGAACAGGCTATAAAGTGAAAGTGAAATAATTGAAATGTAAGAATTCGCCATCCTACAGATATTAGTCTTTCCTTTTTCATTACCGAAATCAGCCGTAAATATGCCACTTTTGAGCGTATTTTCACAATTGCTGCAAAACCAAACGAAAATGTGATTTGGATGGAATAAATTGCAAGTATAATTGACGTTTCACCTATTATTGCCCCGATGGTCACTAATAAATGGAAAAATCCAAATCTGAAGGTTTCGTAAACTACAGTTGCAATCGGGCTGCCAGCTAGATTTATCTGAAAACATTACAAATTAATAAAAATCTCCATACATACCTGTTAAAACTGCTGCAATAAATACATTATGTTAATCCTGTGAAGGTTTAATGGTCAACATACGGAGTTGCACGTTACAGCGGACTTGTCGTTGAAATTTAATGTAAGATTATATCCTGATCCAGTATCATTGTGTGCAATCGCTGTTGTCATAACAGCCGAAGGAATGCTGAATATTAGTGATGGCACCCAAACAAAGAAGATAATCTTTACTAGGATGCCCTTTTGCCTATAATGCTCTTGAAACGAAGTAAGACGCTCATAATATATGACGGCAATGTTCATAGGAAGAGCGGAAAAGAAAACACTTTTAAAGTAAACCACTGTACCACAAAAAGGGCCCGGCACATCAAGGATCACACTGGTATCACTCGTATTGAAAAGATTAGAAAGAGCAACGACCGTAGATATAGCAGCTAAATGTGCTACTAATGAAATCACAGTGCGATTAGGCTGCATATGGTTATCTGGGTAGAAAGTAAACAAAATTACTCTGACGTTTAAGAGACAACCTGCAAGGGTAATCAGAACTGTTGGATGAAAAACTCCTGATTTGTTGCTTGATTCAATCAACTCTTTAAGAACTAGTTGTACACTGAAGTTGGGAAACTCTGTCTGGTTTTCTGCCGCCATGGTTTTCTCATGTGGCAATAACAAGAAGAGTAAAGTGAAAGTGAGTGAGTCTACGAAGTTCTGATGTCTATGGGTACACGTTTGTAAATCTAATGACAATTATTTCGAGCTTAGTTGCAAGCCTAACTGTAAGCATGAAGTATGAGAGCATTGTTCTAAAAATGACATGCTCCAAATTCAACGGGTAACGAACCAATTACCTATTCCATGTTGAAATTGTCAAAAATGCTTTTTTGTATCACTCACGTTCACATCAATGTGGCTAAGAAGATATGATGTGATATGTGATGGATGAGGATCATGTCGTTTTACGACGATTTCGTGTACAATGTTCACTTAATGAATGAATATACTTTATTTTTGTAACAATTTCGGTAATGGGTATTATCGGTTTTCATAGTTTAGGATTTTAATTTCATTCTAAGAAATCTGAGTAATCCTTTGGTTGAAAAGGTTAATCCTCTTCAATTTTTTAATGAATTAGGGTGTCCTCATAGATTAACCATTTTATGCTTGCTAAATTTCGCTCAGTTTCCCTACTTCATATCGTTTTTCCGTGCTGCGATCTTTAGTTCTAGTTTTATAATTCTAACTTCTTAGGCAACCACACGAAAGGAAGCGTTTGGTTGCTTGATGCTCAAGTGGAATACATATATTATATTCGTAAATTTCATGGAATCATTTAATAAATTCTTGTATTGGACCTGAAAGATAAAGCATAAACCCCCAAAAGCCACGACCGTTTTAGCCGACATTTTTGTTTGGAAATAGAGTACGATAGAAGATATCAAACACCAAGCATTTAAGCCGAGGATCGTTGGGTGAACTTACATTCGCGTGCACTGAGATCATAAGTGGTGTTAAATAAACTTCGGTAACAAATGGTACCGATATTACATACATACTATGTACAGGGTAACACACTTATTTCTCGCCATACACACAGCCGGTGGATGCAAGGTTTTCCGATACGTAATTTGATATTTATGTACAACTCTGTACTCATTGAAGTGTTCGCATTTCAAGCTGAAGAGTAAGTAAGTTCAGTATTTTTAGATACCACACCATCATTACAGGTTATGTGAGAAAACGATTAGCAATATTCCCAGGAAGAATATACCCAACAAACAAGGTACCTACATCAACCAGCTAAATTAAATCATCCAATTACTTGATAAGTCACTAGGGTATGTCTGAGATTTAAGAATCAAAGAAAATGACAAAATACCTTCAACCTACATTTATTAGTCTTTGTATTTACCTACTTCTCAACTGTAGAATTTTTATGATGGCATGATTCATTCCTCGATGAAACTCCTACCCACATCCTTTTGTCTCACCACACTCCAAGTTCATGATCTCGGATATTTTGCATGGACTAATGATATGTAAACGAGAGTCCGGTTATAGTAGTAGAACCTCTGCGCCTTTGAGCTTGTGAATGACATAAGTAGTTTAATGCTCTTTGGGGTTTTAATTTATTGATAATATCGGCCTTCTTACCACCTACCTGATTCAAGATCAAGTTTGCGCAATGCCTTACAGAAATGAGTGAATAAAGGGATTAAATGAGGCATTCATGAAACATTGACTCACCTTGATTTCTTTCTCAATCGACAACACACATCCTTGGGCTCACTTTAAACTTTGTTTTTTATCTTCATAAGTAACAACAATGCCTTTATCAGGTTAACTTTTAATACAATTATATTAGATGTACTAAATTTCAAAAGTTGCGGTTTTACCTGTAATTAATTTTGTATATCTGTTTATTCAAGCCGTACCGCGTACCAAAGTGTGCATTGCAGTTTCCCTTTCGGCTTCTGTGTCCGTACTCCTTGTCGTGAGTTTCCTGACTTTCAAATCCTTGTCTGCTCCAAGGACGGATCTGATCGTAGGAGAAAAATGGAACCTCTCTCATATCAGTCAGGACTTGGTGGTCAAGAAACTGTTGGATGACATACTCATGGACGCTACCATTGAGGAGAAAGTGGAATCTTTGTTAAAAATTTTCCCGGTGATAGATGGTCATAACGATTTTCCATGGCAACTACGAAATAATGTCGGAAATAAGTTAAGCAAACTTAATTTTGACAGCGATTTGACCAAAGTCGAACCTTGGGCAAGTAACAATGAAAGTTTTACGGATATTCCAAGACTACGTAAAGGTCACGTCGGTGCTCAGTTTTGGGTAGCGTACACTCCATGTGACAGCCAAATGAAAGATTCCGTCTCGCAAACCATGGAACAAATTGACGTGATTCGCAGACTTGTGAAAGCATATCCAAGCCATTTACAGTTTTGTACGACATCAGAATGCGTCATTCAAACTAGCTTCAAACAAACATCAGGAAAAATTGCAAGTTTAATTGGGATAGAAGGGGGACACTCCATCCAGTCAAGCCCTGGAGCATTGCGGCAATTTTATGAGCTGGGAGTGAGGTACATGACCTTAACACATACCTGCAGTACACCATGGGCTGATGCTAGCCCAGTTGATGATCCCTCTAAAAATCTGGTTCCATTGAACAACGGCTTATCAGAGTGGGGATTACAATTAATTGATGAAATGAATCAAATCGGTATGATGGTTGACCTAAGTCATACCAGCGAGGCTACCATGGTTGATGCCTTGAAAAGGTCAACTGCACCAGTCATTTTTTCACACAGCGGTGCAAAAGCTGTTTGTGATATTCATAGGAATGTACCAGACAATGTTTTAAGAATGCTGGTAAGATGGCTGCCTTACATAATATTTTTTTTTTTTTAATTTGGAAAGACACAATTTACGTGTTAGTCTGTTTTATGTTTCCAGAAAATCAACAAGGGTATTATCATGATAAATTTTTATAGCAGCTTTGTGTACTGTAACAAATCCGATCCACGAAATGCAACTTTGAGGGACGTAGTTCATCATATTGAACATATACGAAGGGTAACAGGAATCGACCATATCGGTTTGGGTGGGGACTACGATGGTGTTGACAGAGTCCCTGAAGGGCTCGAAGATGTGTCAAAGTATCCAAACCTCTTCGTAGAGCTGTTTAAGATCGGATATTCTCTAGATGACTTAAGCAAAATATCTTTTAGAAACATACTCCGAGTTATGGAAGATGTCGAGAAAGTTAAGGAACGCTTGGATCAAGATAATGCTTTTGAAGATTACATGGATGAAAAGATCTTGAAGGCAAAAAACTTCTCCACAGGCAGCTTGTCTGAGAAATCATTGTTTAGGCTTCAGGAAGCATTACGTTCATAAAACTCGTATATGTTTTTGCTCCATGGTAGTTTGTAGTACATTCCTTAATCGTAGATATGCATTGCATTTACAATTAATAAATCTTATCGTTTAAGGAGAATCAGTTTCCTGAAAATATTTCATAACATTTTGGCACGTTGCGTAATTTACAGATATAAAATGATGCTTCCTAATTGCCGTAACAAACGAGAAATTTTGCGAGGGTTGCAAGTTGCGCGGAAAAAGGATGAGATTGTTGTACGGGATGCTTGAGAGATTCTTCATTAGTGCAATAAACTTAACGTCTTCGCACGAACGAATCCATGAGAGAGATTTTCCTGGCCATAGAACCATGGGGTAGGAACGTGAAAAGGTGATTAATTCTCAGATCGATGAGCAATCGATGAAAAGCTAGGGGACACTTGATTCAAGTCACTTCAGTGCTTATTGTATTGAATATATATCATTAATGTAAGCTTTAATATCACTTGAGTTCAACTACACCATGTAGTGTTTGTTGATCTTATAAAAATAATGAACGTAAGATAAACCTTTTGGTTGAAAGTTTGAGTTCGTTAAAATATTTTGTAGCTAAGCTCGTGGGAGGTTGAGTTTCTGAGGGTGTCAACATACCAATCACACACAATACATCACATGCCTATGAATAATAAATATCTTGTTTGTTTTCTACCATCTTGTAACCTGCAAAAAATCCATATAACCCACCATTATATACTTTCCATCATGATTAGTGGGGTTTGAGGAAAAGCCCGAGAAAGTAGTTGATCGTGACTTACTAATATTGTTGTCCGAAAAGTCGCTGATATTTCGTATTTTACAAAAACTAAAACAGAAAAAAGGCCCGTGCGTAGAAAAATTGATGGTAGAGAAAAATTTGATAGGCAGATAAACAGTAGCGAATTTTTACTTTCCATGTTATTTTTGTAAATCAAGGACACAGGTAGTTAGTTGACTCACAGAAACAGTTTAAATTTGAAGGGTCAATAAAAAAATTTAAAATTCGACACGTTTATCCACAAACTTTATTGGTTTTCACCTGCTAATAGTTTTCACAGTCAAATTGGCCTGATTTTTAAAGCATAGTCATGTTCATGTTATAACAGGAGATCGAAATTACACACCGAGCAATAGCATCAGCGTTATTATTTCAATATTCTGATAGAGTCAAGAGAGGTTCCGGTAACTTCGAGAGCAAACACGGGTAATTGTTACCGATCATCAGACTCTATTAAAAGTTAATTGAGCAGTATAGTTGGTGTAATAATTGGTACAAAATTCAACTTCAATGACCCAAAAGGATTCCTGGCACCACATATTGCACGAGTCTCAGCTTTCAGAAAAAAAAAATGTTCCATTCGCTCTCATTGCACCAGCAGCGACTCCTAACAAGAGCACGCACTGTACAGAACATGTTGTTTGCCGAAGGACTTCACGGAGCATTTTTACTCACTCACCGTATCTGTGACAGTTTGGGTAGCCTTCCATTCAAATTTACAGATGGCAGCTTATCATTGAAGGGCCAAATTCAGTTTAAAATCTACACGATTAGGCTTTACTTATCATTTGGATACTTGCTCGCCGCTCTCCTTCAGGTCGCAGCTTCGTGGAATGAAGCCAACGCAATAGTGATGTCTCACACTGTCATGTTTGTTACGGATTACCTGATCAATTTCATGACTCACTTAACCAACCTCAACTATCGCGAAGACATTACAAAGTTTTTCAACGCAATGGTTTTATACGAAAGGCAAAAGAACCCGGAAAATACTCCTGTTAATAGTCTCACGGAAATGAGGATAACAAAGGGTCTGATGGCTGTGTTCACCGGAACGGGCTTGTTCATTCCGCTTTTATACCATGTAGAATCATTCAGGCATCCTTGCTACCCCATGGTTGCCGGATATTTTATGCTGGATCAATGTAGAGGTCCCGTAGGAACCACTACGGAGATCAGTGGAAATTGGAGTGCCCTACAAGGAAAAGTTTTGCTCACTTTATTGTCATATTTGAATTGGAGTTTTCTGCTTCTTGGAAATTGCTTTCATTTGGCAGTTGAGATGGTTATGGTGGGGCATTGTTTTCGAAGTTACATCCGTCTGTATGGCAGGTAAGTAATGATACAAACTACAAGCTCTGGTTTTTTTTCTCAGGCCTTTTTTCGTATTTGCAGACAAATGCTATCGACAAGGATGCTGACAGAATCAGGCAAAAGAGTATGTCTTGGATATCGGGAAGTGCAAATTTTTTCGCTCAACTATCGGGAAATATTTTCTCACTATTGTATTTTATCATTGATAATTGGGGGAATGATCATCGAAACAACATGCCTATACAATTGCATTGAATTCGGGTTTAAACTTCCTCTTGGATTTTTCTTGTTGTATTTATGGGCTGTATGTGTGGCTGCATTCGCCATTATGGTAATAATTGGCTCTCTTGGAGACGTTCATCGGGTTTCGAGGTTACTTGGAAATAAGCTCCAGCAGCATCTTATTCTCAAACATAACCGATGGTTTTGCCGGTTTTTAAAAAGTTGTAGGACAAACCGGATCTACTATGCGGGACCGAATTACATTAAGCAAATGACTGCGTTGTACATGGAAGATGCTGTCATTGGGTTAACAGTCAACTTACTTATCCTAAACGGATAGAGAGCATATCTAACATATAATATCACCAAATAAAAGTAATACAATCAGTATAAAATCATTCATTCATGTATACTTCAGCTTGAGTTGTGGGAGCAATGTCACTTGTTTAAAAATATGAAGTGTTCAAGTAAAAACTTTCATAGTAGCTTTCACGTTAGATCCTGCCTTTTTAATCGCAGATTTCATCTTTTTAATATCGCAATCTTACTTTTGCTTCCTGTTTACTTCTTTTCCCTTCAACGCTGGCAATTTCTTTTATCGTCATATCATAAATCACGTCATCATCGTAAAGAAGTGTGCATCGTATCCAATTAAACAACACTTTACTCATCAGGACGTAAGCATCCAGTTTCATATATCAAAGTGTATAATCTAATGAATATTAGTGCTAAATTTTTTCCTCGTAAACTCATAACTTTAAACTTTTTGGAGCTCTCCTTACAATATGCTCTCTTATTAAGTAGCGTAAGCTGCTTTATGAAATTGTTCATGTCCGTCCTTCCGTCTGTCCGTCCGTCCGTCCGTCTGTCTGTCGCCCCTTC
>VICI01002656.1:0-15778 GCA_019593645.1 Akabosia matsudoensis
CAGGTAAACCGATACTCATCAATGGTTTGATAATTTTTAATCGGCGGAATGTGTAGCATAATTTTCTGATTGAATAAATTTGCGAGTACTCTTATAGCGACTCATGCTTGCATATAAATTTGAACTTCTTGAAATGACGAATTAATCCCGAATTTTTTTAGGTTACGGAGGTTCAATTGATTGAAGGGAAGTGTGGTTTCTGATTGTTTAGCCTTCATTTGGTATTGACAGAAGAGATAAGTTCAGGGTTCTTGGCACTGTGGAAAATTTGATTGAAAAAACTAGCATGCAACGTATTGATTTGAAACATTGGCCCCATTTGAAGCATCTGTTTACCTGATAAGCTTCGTTGCGTGCGAGAGCAAACAAATAAACCAATTTTCAGTTGGAAGCTCAAACTATAGGGAACCGGTATCAATATCAATGTATCAATCGAAACTTCGTAGCTTTATATCATTGATAAATAAGCATGTGTCCGAAAGAACAATGTACAATGCCAAAAATCAACTACTTATGAACCCTTGTTCAAAACAGTTTAATCCTTATTAATCACGACATTTGTTTGCCTATAAAATATATCCATCTGCAGTTGCTATATCTTCTTGTAACATTTATAACTAGGCTAAGTGATTGTCAGTAATCGTTGCAAAGCAACGCAAGTTTTCATGCTATATGGTCCTTCGTATGCAGAAATAAACATGATAGACATTGAGATGGGGTTTCCCGGTTCCACATTGTGTCGATCATTGGCATAGTTTCACGTTTTCCTCTTCAATTAAACAATTGTGCTTGAGTCTAGCATCAATTTCAAGTCAAAACCAGATAAAGCCGTTACTGGACTCCAGGGATTTCTTTAGGATAGAGTTTAATTGGACTTTCATTGGAGTGCTTTTGGCCAAATGTACACAATGGAGTATCGTCTAGAATAAATTTCACGGCGTTTTCAGTATTTACCAGGAAACTGTTTTAATATTCACAATATTTAGCACACAATTTCAATGCTACATTTCTTTCTCAAAGAACAGTACAGAATTTATTCTTATGTACTTTAATAGAGCGACAACTATTTAATAAACACTTAGTAATTATATTTAGAATGACAGACATGTATACGCGCTTCATAATTACCAACTATAGCCATAACAGAAATCACAAAATTCCTTATTTAAAAACAATGGATATTCTATACGGGTCTAAGAAGTACACTGTAGAAAGTCATTCATATGATTTATATGCATCCACAAAAACAATAGTTTTAATGCACATAACATTAAAGCTAAAATATTTTCAATTCATCAGGTAATCGTCTATCAAAACTATACAAACATAACTCGGACATTTTCATTGTACGTTAATGAGAAGCTTATCTCTTCATTTGCTTTTTTTTTTGCTCAGTGAAGCGCTGCTGAGACAAAAACTGGCGAAAAACTAGCTGAGCAGCATAAATAATATTTTTTGGGTGCTTTTATACATTCTATTAGTGATGTGTAATTGAAAATAACGCAAAATCATATATCACCATCCGCTAAGATCCTAAAAAATGTAGGTTATACATTATACATTGGTCTGCTGTTTCAAGAATTGACGCAACTGGGTTTGCACATTGTACTTGTGACAGAAAAACAAAATTAAACTTTAAAGCTGCGATTTCATACAGAATCTTAAAGCCTAAATGCAACCTATGCAACTAATTGATCAGTAGCGGCAAACTCACATTTGGTTTTTTTTTGAAAAAATCAGACTATTTGTGAAATATATCTGCTTTGGCGTTCCTTACATCTTATGTTTAACTAAAAATTTGTAGAAATGTAAATCTTAAAAGAAAGGCTGCTTTCATTTTAAAATACTATTCAGCTTCACGCTTCTCTTCTCTATAGTATCCATCGAGCATTCCCAAACGTCTTTCTTCCAACAATTAACATTTAAAATCACCTAGCATCATTGCGCGTTAGTTCGTTCAGTATAGTCATAACAATAAACATTTTGAATTACAGACTGCATCAGAGTGATTCGCACTCTGCAATCTTCAAGAAAAGATGAAAATCGGCGTAAAATTCAATGCAACTGAACCAAAACCACTTCAGTCAGTCTATTTAACGTAATTTACGTAGTAAGGAACAGAGGTTATAATTAATAATCCTCCAGGTACTTCTTTCACCAGTCTGCATGCATTCACTTTCATACATATATGCTAGCCTAAAACCTCGAGGGCATCATTATATCCAGGCCTTTCGTAATGAACTTATCGACTGTACTATTACTTATAAACGTTCTCATCAAAGTTGTATCTAAATCTATTTGATGTTCTGTCTCCATTCTAATGTGATGATGATACAAGAGTTACGTTTCATACTGAATATGCAACATATTTTCATAAATTAGCAACTTGTATAGGGCGCACAGACGATGTCATTTAAAGGCATTTTGCAACTAAGGTTGATTATCTTTCCGAATGTAAAGGTTATTTTAACAAGAGAACAAAAAACGACTTATAGATCTGCATGTAACCGTACATTTGACGTACCAAACATTGTATGAAAAGGTTGTTTGTTGGAATACTACCAGGAAGAACATTCTCTGCACACTTGTGGTTATCGCTAGATGTTAAACCTTGAAATCTAAGATAACATATACACTAATGCTGAGCTTGTTTGTCTTCGTTACTTTGTTAGTACTGCTTTCAAAAAAGGTGGTAATCAGCCAAGTACACCAGCATTACGATGGATTTGGAGAATTTTGTAAGTGCACCAAACAAACATTTGACGTAACATATTTGGCAGTTTTTTATGTATTTTTAGTAAAAGAGAAAGATGAATTGATCTAGCACATGTAACCATTAAGTGGAAAGCGAGCTTGGATGATAAGATATGAAGTGCATGAAAAGGTTCTGTGTGTAACTTGGCATCATTCATTAAAACTGTCTCGTAGCGCCAAACGCTAGTCTTCAATTTTCTCGAGAGTCAGGGATCAAAGACGGAACTCTTCTTTTACTAACGAGAACATCAAGGAGTCGCACTGTGGCCTTCGTGCGCTTGTACTTCTGATACGCTAGTTCCATTTCCGATGTTGAATACTTTTCATCCTTTTGAGGAGGACGACCGGCAACATTTTGGAAATCAGATTCAAATTTGCGGATGGCTGCCCTCATCCGTCGTTTCTCGTCTTTGGCTTGCTTCAGGCGACTCTCGAGCTCATTCCTATTTCATAAAATTAAAATTTTCATGAAATTCTCCATTTATTTTTTGATGTTATTGCCTTAAATATAAAAATCCTTTTGCTGAGTTACTTACAGAGTCATGTCATTATAAATTTCATTCCGATCCTCTCTGTCATCTTCTTCTGTGTCCACTGTAAACTGACGTCGATCTGCAGAGGCCCAAACTTCCGTAGCAACAGCAGTCCTTGTTACTGAATCGCTGTTGGGCTCACACAGTTCCAAAGGCTCATGTTCCATAATTGGTGCTAGATCAATGCTGTTCTCTCGCACGCAAACGATTTTGACACTGCACCGCTTAATAGCTCTATAGCGTTCATATAACGGTCTGACTATGTCTTTCTCTATCTTTGAGCTTGGCCTTCCATGACGCTTCTCCAGCACAAGCAGTTGTCTTTGCATCACACACTTTTCATCTTGCAGTTCCAGTGCTGTCATTTGTTCTAAATCTTCAGGCCTATTTGATACACGCCGCTTGTCACTCAGATTCTTTTCGATTTCCCTAACTGTGCCTTCCAAGTACTTTGCATATTCTGGGGAGCCTTTAACGGGTGGGATTGAATTCCCTTTGTTCACAGACAAAATGTTTCCAGATATCCCAGAAAGCGTGGACATATTCGCAAGACATGACGGGTCTTCACGGATCTCTAAAAATGACAAATTAAAGTAAATCAGTTGATCTATAGTAAAACTAAAACGTTATCTCCTTGAAATAACTTACGCTTAAGTTCTTTCTTCGTTTTTGATAGTTGTACAACACATTTACGAATTTCCTTATTGTTGAGCCTGTCTGAATGAGACGGTTTGTACC
Organism: Akabosia matsudoensis; assembly: GCA_019593645.1. NCBI lineage: Eukaryota > Metazoa > Arthropoda > Collembola > Entomobryomorpha > Paronellidae > Akabosia > Akabosia matsudoensis. Next base: position 4,026 of record VICI01002656.1, read on the forward strand.
CATAAACTTGTTCATACTGTGATTCGAGGCTTTTTAATTGCCGCTTAAGTGCTGTAATTTGACGGGCCAAATCATTCATTTTTGTGACCGGGTTGCCCTCGAGATACCCTTGCCGGCTAATGGGCGGATCCATCGGAGCTTGATGTAGCGGAGGGCTCGGAGGAATGTCGATTCCCTCCTTGCCGAGAACGCTGTTTCGTGGGGACAGCATCACTTCGTTATCTGCACTCTGTAAAAGACGTCAAAATGATAGCAACTAATTAGACACTACACACACCCAAATGCTCATATTTCAATTATAAGAGCCAAGTTTTCGTAATTGCTTAATTTTAGTCTTTGTCGAGTTAGATAAAAATAGCATGACTTACAGTTCCACCAAGAGCAGCTCTAATAGAAATTGTATTCATTTGTTCTATGTTTTGTTGCTGTTGTTGAACGCAAGAGAAATCCAACGCCATTAATCGTTCGGACGTCTGGCTTGTCATGTCCTCTGCCTCGTCAATCTCCACACTGGGAACATTGTTCTGAATCGCAACTGTTTCTTCACACTGCAACAACATTGTCATTAATCACTTGGAGAATGAGCACACAGTATTTAATCCCATTACTATAACGTAATTATAATGTACTAATTGATTTCTTGGAACGTACAGATTCAGAAGAGCCAGAGCCAGAGCCTGGACTGAGCATCTCTTCTTCGTTTCCTTCCTCTCCGTTGAGTTCTATCTCAAGGCGTTGCTTTGATGATTCATGCTTGGAACTTCGATGTCGTCGCTTATGGGGCTTTTTCACCGTAGGTGGGGACGCTCCCCAATTAGCAGATCGCTCCAGTTGTCTTTGAAGTTCTGACTCGTAGTTTTCGGATGTTGTGATTTTCCTCATCACATCAAATTGAGGCTCAGCTTCTGAGTAAAGGTTGTCACTGTCATGTTCTCCATGCTTGTTCTGGTATGCCTCGATATGTTCGATATTTCCCATATCCGCAAAGTCCTTGCCAGCCTTTTTCTATTACAAGAAAAACAGAAATCAGTTACACATTTCATGCATATTACCACAAACCCAAGCACCCGTATTTTCTCCAGTTAATGTAAGATACATATGTATAATGTGTAATCAAAATGTACCATTTCGACTGTGTAGCCCGAAATTAGATTTTCATTTCTGCTCGTGAAGCTGTCTTGGCTTAATGCACGTCTAAAATCTCCGCTTCTACCAGTGTCAGCAGTAGGTTCGCCCCCCGACACTGATCTGCTCACTTTCTTCTCTTGGCCCTGAGACAGGCTTTCCTGACGCTCTTTGCGCTTTCTGTCACAGAGTGATTTTCCTTGCAAACCAGAGCAACTACTACTGCCACTTAAGTCACAGACCCCATGCTGCAGCAAACTCCCATATCCACTGCTCTCACTTGTCGATTGTCTTGAATCACTGGGAGACAATGCATCATGCACAAAACCAGATGCGGTTGAACGAGCGGACCAAGAGCATGAGTCTGATTGATCATCCTTCGGCAAAACCGAACACCTTGACTCAGAAACAGAGTTGCCCTGTGTATCACAAAAAAATGAGGACATCAATTACACGCTGGCCTGGTGAAAGCAAATGACGCTGATTAACCAAAACACCCGAGTTCACATGAGCCTCACGAGAACCACACCGTTCCTAACCTAGCCAAGCTCTTTTCTCCTGATACTATCGGGATTGTGTTATGAGATAAACTACGTAGTATTCCATTACATCCAACCGATCAAGACTGCTGTAGCAATTGTCCCTCAAAATTTGGCACTATTATTGTCCTTTCAATTAATCAATTCACGCTTCACTCTACTTGCGCCTTTTTTCTTAAACGGTATTCATTACCTCGCTTACAAGGGTAACAGTAAATTGGTATGTAATTATAATCTACGTAAGCATGCATTCTTGTATTTACCAACGTCATTATGAAGTGTTCTTTTGTATTTTCTCCAATTATGGTTTACTATCAAATCCAACTTCCAAATGCAACCTTCTCTCTCTCTCTCTCTCTCTCTCTCTCATTACCCTTTCACTCTCAAGAGCCAGTTGACAACTGAGAAATTAGCGGTGAAAACTAGCTAATGTCTTATGCATTTGTGACGAAACATTTTTGGCGAGGAAAATGTCCTTTTCAGTTGTATCCGAGTATGAGATAAGCCAGTTCAACTATGATTCGTCGGCCTGGGGACTGGGTTTTTGCCAAATTGTGTAACATCAACACATCGCATTTCTTGAAAACTATAAAGCGTGTGGCAATGGTTCGCATTTTGCAACAAATGGAAAGGAAAGCTATACAAAAAAAAAACAGCGCCAATGAGATGCATATGATTTGAAATTATCACTAAATGCTTAAAAGATCACCGCTTTTTGGGCGTGCGAAATTTAAGAGGTATTTTTGCGAAGGCGTTGTATGCACTTAGCGTTTTGATGGCGCATACTATTGGAGGACGGCGTAAATTTTAATGTTCCCAAACCTCTTATCATCGTGGGATGTGTGACCATGATTATGATGTCACTTGTGTGTAGATCGTTTGTTGCCAAAAAGCTATCTTTTCGCTCTAAAATGGTAAAAGCGGCTATAAACCGTGGATCTAACCTTACACAACACCAAGCCCTTTTGTACTTCCTTCCAAATCTATTTTTAGGCGGAGAAAACAATATTTGCGAGTATTATGCCAAGACACACGACACGGTACACTTATAATCAACTGTTGTTTAGATATACGTGACAGATTACACAAATATGCATAGGTATACTTACTTGTAAACATAAACCCATAATATCTAAATAAACACTGGCTGGAAGAATAGAGCACATTATAATCTTCTAAATATTGAGAGGCTCGAAAATCATTCCAGCAAACGAGATTTGGTAACACAAAAAAAGTTAGCACACTTCAGACACAATCTTAAATTACGCTTGAAGATAGCAAGAGGTAGTGAGGAACACGTTCTTGGTCATTCACTGTCTTCACTGCAATGAAACTAGTCGCTCGCTGATTAGTAGTAGCATGACATGCGCTAAGCAAAAGGAATCGCGATCGAGGAATACTTGTCCATTGATCACGATCTTATCGAAATCGTCTTCGTGGCAAACAAGTCGTGAATTGTGTCTTAAACTATTTCCTAATGGAATGATATTTTTATACTCATGCAAGCAACTTGGGTAACTTTTAACTGAATGCTGATTTTTTGCGAACATGTGAATTTTAAAGCCAATCTAAGCCACAATACGATAACTGATCTAGGCTGACTTTGCAAAAGTGAAGTTAGGTATCAACAGTCCAGGGGAAACTCAGTAAGCAGTGATCGCTCGCAGCCCTGCCGTCTTACTGCTGCTGGCGACAAAAAATGTTTTCTTGAGCTACTACTAATTTACGTACCGGCTTTCACATAAAATGTATTGCACTAGTCTTGTACGATTCTCAATCTTGAGATACAGGCAATTGCAATATTGTATAACGACTCTTGAAAGGTGAGATTACTCGAGTAAAGATGATGATAATGACTGGCACATGTATAATGGATCACGTAAACAACGTATTAAAATTTCTCTTAGTGCATGTGTGCCAAAATAACGAGTGTCTCAAGAATAACATGCCATCCTTCTTGATGCTTTTTCTTCTAAATGCCCATCTCGATATAATTTATTAGACTGAGTGGTTTGTGTCTTCCACTACTGGCTGGTAGTAGGGGAATTCAGTAGCCATACATCACCAGTTTCTGATGGCAGAGATAAAAAAAATTTGGTAACATCTTGTTACTACTAGTATTTAGTTGCTTCCTATATTGCAATGTCAATACTAGTATAGATCTAACAATATGAATGACTGACATATGAGCAGAGTAAAAGTAGCTGAAACTAGTCAAAGTCAAGTAGCAAGTTCGCTCACACAATGATCTATGACCTTTCCAATAGGGGATTGGAAATCCTTCTTACACTTTAGAAAAGCTGATTCTGGTTTTTTGAAAGTCTATGAAACGTAGGGTTCTTAAAGTGCCATACCAGAAGAGGTACACATTTCAACAGTTTCCAGATGATTTCTACGACTCGGATCCAGATGCTCTCTGACGCGAATCAAGTTATACTAGTATTAAAAATAGCATTTTACGAGTACATGGTTTATGCAACGTTTTTACATTTTCTCTTCTTGAGCTCAGATTTTATGTGCAATAAACTTTTCTAACGTACGGTTCTTTGAAAATCTCGAGAGGATGGTCGTTTCTGTGTTTCATTCACATTTCAAACACTACATGTGACGTCAGCAAAGTCTTAGGGGAAGAGTTACTTGGCTATTTAAAATTGGTTGGAATTCTTACAACTTACACCCACAAACTTGAATGGAACAGTAATGGTTTAGCGAAAAAATGTCACACATTCCATAGTCAAAAGGCTATTGTTTACGTAGGTATCGCTCAAATTGTACGGGCTACAGCAATCAAAATAGTTGAAGAACGTAGATTCTTTTTCTTACCTGAACCACTGCTCCAGTAGCCCATGATGGTGCTTCGCCGCCCCCTCCATCGAGGACATCGAGCTCGGTAGGTACAGATGGCTTTCGAAATTTGAACATTTTCGTCGTTAGGGCGAGTGATTTACATTTAGTAAAATATGTCAAAGCACATAAAATGTAAAATGGTTGAACAATACAGGTTTCCGATCTTCTAAATGTTTTACTACTCAAAAACAGTGTTGTTCCCGTTCAAACTGTAAGGAAGATAATTTGTATGACGATTTAAAGTAAGTCCCATGCATGATCATTAAACTTTTACCTTCTACTATGATAATTCCCCTGTAAACTTACCAGTTATTTAGGGCTGCTTTAGAAAATGTGTTGATACGAGTCGTAATGCAATCATTGGATTAGAACTCTCCTTCGACCTCTCAACTACTCATCCGAGACGACGTGAACTAAAAACAGATCATCAAATTTTGCACGTTTAATCAGTGAATTTGTAGTTAACGGAAACTAGCAACAAGGTAAAAATTTTCACAACTATCTGTAATGCCGAATACCAATACTGCGTAGCAGATATGGATACAAAGGTCGGGATAGTACCGTGGTAACCAGTGTCTTGCCCCTATGCGACGTTGACCATGCGTATGTTTCGTCAAGATCAATCATAAGATTGAGTGATCAATAATTTCCTCATGAGAAAATGTTTCGGTCGGAGAAAGTCACGCGACTGTAGTGATTCGCTCAAGCAAATCATTTCATGGGCTTCAATGAAACGTATACATGGTAACACACACAAGGTAACACACAGCTCATTGAGCACGCCAGTCTTTTGTTTATGAAAGCCTAACATTTCTTGGCAGCACGCTTATTTCTGTTTACGTGGTTTTTGTTGTAAGTTAACGTAATTAAAATGGTAAACTGGCATTGATATGTTTTCCCTTTCCAAATCAAACATTTTTGGCTCTGCATTTCCAGACCCTTGAGTTCATTTTGATTAGAGAAGTCATGAATTTGCCCTGTTCGATATATCCGTGTATCGTTACTCCCGGGAGAGTCTTGGCATTACTAGACACGCACTAAAAGTTGCTAATAAACGCAACTATGTCAGTGCCAGATACAATCGAAGATTCAGCCAAGCAGAAAAAAACCGAGTTCAGATATACTACAAGCATAAATTTTCAAGGATCCTAGACAACGCCTATAAAATATTTTAACTTTAGAAAACTATAAAAGCTTTCACCATAGAAAAGAGAAATTTAATGTGGGACGTACACGCTCAATGGGAAGATACCATTATATTTGTAATTCTATTTCCTATGTTGTTTTCATTCTTTTCAGTGTTGTTCGATAACGTCTGGATGTCACGTGCCCGGGTACTTATGCTGAGTTGCTTATACTTATGAGTTGATTTTTCTATTGCATCACTTTTTAAATTACATTGTATCCACTCACTCTTATTCTCGTTTCTCCTTTTGTACTCTGTGCCATAAAAAATGCTTCTGTGTTTACCAATCTAATCACAGCAATCAAAACATGACAAAACCATGGTAATAGAGACAAAAACGTAAAAACAAGTATATAGACTCCTAAAAGTATACTACACTATATTACGTGAATAGAAACAAGCAAACTTTTCACCAAACAGTATACCACACGTAAAACCAGTCAGCCACTAACACGTTTCCTTTCTTCCACGTCTGTTTTCGTGGGAAGCTCACGATAGACTGAAGAAAGCAATTCGGTTTCAGAAAGGACGGGAAAGTACTTTTGTAACTTTTAAGGCGTTGTAAAAAAAGAATATGCATGTAAATACTGTGAAGAATGTAATAGTTCCAAAAGACCTCGACTATGCATACCAAGGCTGCAAGACTTTTGTACACTAAGTGAAGGTACTGTAAATAAGGGCCACTAAATGAGTTTAGAAGAGACGCAGTACATTATTTCCACAAGCTAAGGGCAAACTGTAAAACTGAATCAAGCTTCTCAATTCCAATATTTACGTGCGACTTGGTAAGCCAAGACGGTTTCTTTGAAGCTCGCCTTTCACCTAGTCTTGGTTCGTTCACTCGTATCGATTTTTGGAAACTCATAGGGAGATATGTAGCTTAGTCGCTTCCAGCGTCAGCCTATAAGTGTGTTGCTCTTCCTTACGCGCACGATATTCTCATGCATGTGTTTAAATTGCTCTCGTGCAATTTTCGCTTTGTTTATCAGCTTGAGCATTTTCACTTGACAAGAACATGCGTTCAACTACGCTCCAACTTTATTTGCTCGTACGTGATTTTAAATTTATTCACTGTAGCTGCCCTACTGTTGGTACTGATATTCTTGATTGCTAATGAAGATAATTAATATTTGCTAATATGTCATTGCCTCTAGTTCCCGCTATGCAGAGAAGTGTGTCGAAACTTAGGAAACAGTAGTTTCATTTGTTTTCGAATGGCAGACTGAGCCCGCCATCATAGCGAATAATTTGTTTTTCGATATGCTACAGGGATTTCATTGACATATGTATTCGCTTTTTCTATAAGTATTATCATAACGAACTTAAGCGTTGGCCATGATGATATTTGCTATAAGCCCGATCTATATGTCTCCTTAAAAGCGCAAATATTGTAAGCGTACGTGACTTGTAGCACGCAACTCAACAGTTCAAAAATGAACGGAGGTTACGCATATGCGTATGTAGAGGATTTTTAGGATAGCATTGACGGAACCAAACCAGCAAAAATAGATCGCAGATCGTGCTCCCTGTTGGAAAAGTAGGGCACTTAACTGAAATAACACTGAAAGTTAGAAACTTATCAAAACTGTAAGATATTTGTTTCCAACAATTTTAATCATAATTGGTGATAGTGTCATAGCAAGTCATTAAAGAAGTTCTAATAAAAGTATTAATTGCAAACTAGATGTTAATGGAATCGTCTTGCCAAAATTAATGCCTCTTCTAACCACTTGCTAAAGTTTGAGCAATAGGCGGGTTTTGAAAAGTATACGGGAAGTTTAAGATATTTGGAGAAGGTACTCATGACTCACGAATTGTATTTCTTTGCCAAACTAATTGTTTGACTTTGGAACAGTTTATCTCAATCAGTAAAAGTAGTACCTATGATTCCTTTTTTTTGTGATTCCTAAAACGGATGTTATTCATAATTGATTTATTTAGTCGAAGCACTTTATGATCCAATTTTATTGATTGCATTTGACGAGGAATAACTGCAATCTATGAATACATACATTTACGTTAAGAGATGGATTTATGTAATGAAGACTCTAATAAAGATTTACAAGCGAAGAGATTAGGTATATGTCAAATCCCTCATGGCTTAAGCCATTAAGGCTAACAGTTAAGCTGATCTCCTCTACATGGTCACCGACCTGGCCAAAACATGAAATAAATGCTTATAACAATGAATAGCACACGAATATTTACTACATTAACTGCGGGTTGCAATTATGTCGGAATATGAAAACTTCCTTTGAACTGTTCGATTTGACTCGGTTAAGGCCGGTTTCAACATTATGTCTTGAGTACAAGCGAGCCAGCGATTTTGTAGGTTGACCTAGATTTATTATTGATTTTACGAGTAAACCGACGTCCAAAATTCATGAAAAACATACTTCCAATTCCGGGCCATAAGGTAAACTACCTCAATGTTGCCAAAGTTGTCGTTTGTATTACATTTTGTGCCAAAACAACATAATACCAGCGAACAATGGGTACATAGGGTATGGCGCAATCCGAAATACTTGTAGTAACATTAAATTGGAAATAGAAAATTTAAACTGCAATACTAACCCTTACATAACCTTGGCTAAGTTTTTGCAGGCATAAACATTGTCTTTGGAATACAGTGAGAAACCCGAAAAACTGGGATTTAAAAATGTTTTAAGGGCCTAGATGCAGTTTTGGTGGTAGAATATCTCCAAAAATACATGTACTGACGGATAAGACTGCCTATCTTGTATCTGTGAACATTTTTGTTAGACAACAATCCAGGTATGTCATGTATTAACTCGGCAACTGTTTTCAAGCTTATAAACAAGTTCCAAGACAAGATTTAATGGCAGATTACGGTTGTGTGTTTCATTTCAAATTCCACTTTATTCTACTTTGGATCACATCATAACTATTTGAATATGCACAGTAATTTTATTAGGTAAACTAAAGACGCGGATAATAATGTAAATGTTACCTTAGATCGTTTTCTGTGTTTGTTGAAGTAACCGAGTTAAAACTTTGAAACTAACCGTCCTACTGTCTAACTTGACAGACTTAACTTGACTTAACTTGTCATAAATCACTTGCAGACATTTTAGAATTTACTGGTGACGAGTTTGGAATTACAGATTAAACTCCTGGTTTGATTTTAATGTGTACGGTAACTTCCAGAATGACACTCTGTTCTTTTCTGTACTGAGCGATGTAAATTAGCTCTGAACAACTGAACGATCCCTACTGTATACTGATATTTATGTGTTTTTTACTATCAGCATAATTTTCTTAACTTTTTTTGCATAGTTATAGCAAATAAGAGAATAGCTATAGCCTGCTAGTATTGCGTGTATGTAAAGCAAACGAAAACTGATGTCTTAAACTCTTGCAGCTACGTGTTCATATGGACGTGTGCATTTTTTCGCTTGTTTCCTTCTGATTGAGAATGAACACATTCTATATTACTACTGTATACAAAATAGACATATGGCTACACTGTGCACTCTCGCAGTACTCGATAATGCTCGGCTTCAAGTTTTTTTTTGTGTAAACATTATTTTGGCAATGCAAAAGGGATTCTTCTCTTCCTTTTCACTTTGCCTTGTCAAGATCCAAGTTTACAAACACGCTTCTATTTGATGTCTGATGCACTATAGATTATCATGATAGAAGTTACTATCTTACGTATGCACGGGCTTCAACAGGCACGCAGTTTAATCGTGAAGTCTTTTGCATAACCTTTGCAAATTAAGGAATGTATTGTGAATGCTGAATCAATATTCTGATTGTGCGATGCTGACGCGTGAGTTCTGGAAAATGTAAACTAAAAAATGATCCAGAATCTTCAAAGAATTCCCGTAATTGGTGGTTCCAAAAAAACCCCTGTACGTACACAAAGACTTGTTATTTAACTCCTCAGCATACGGCTATGACACGCATGATTACTGGGCAAATATCTTCTGGAAATTAAGGGAAGAATGTATCGGATAATGAAAAGATAAACAAAAAAAATCACAAATCATTCAATACATATATATTTGCTCCTTTACATGTATCCAACAATTTCTTTGATATTGGTTTTTAAATGCAAAAACTGACAAAGGTGCAAGGTTTGCTGACAAAGCCACCTCTTCGTCAAAACTAAATTATATCCAGAGTTTCGTAGAAAAATTTTATTACCGAAAGTATTCTTAATGATTAACATTGGTATGCGCCTTTATGGTTCTGTAATGATTTTAAAATTTGCAAATTACAAAATGCTTTCAGACGGGTCCACACTTCACGTATCTAAAATTTTGTGTATCTACTTTTTGTTACTCAGAAGCTTCTCATCTTCAACTATATATCTAGACAGTACTTCTGGAATAGTTTTCATGAATCAAATTGCAAATAAATTAGTTCTTATGAAGTGAATTTTTAGGCGTTATTTCTTTAATGAAAACTAAACTAATTTCGCCAATAGGCGACATGCATGCATTCTACTGCTATTACCGAATGATGGAAAATTCCACGCTGTGAGTTGCTGATTTCGCCCATGATTATTATTTACTCTTCGTTTAGTGAGCGGACAAAAAATAAATGCTGATTGTGCATAACAATAGATCCATAAAACGTCTCAAACGATTTCAGCGAATTACTCATTTGTACACGTCATGGCTTATGCTATCAAAACAACATAAGTATCTTAGGCCTAGTGTCAGCGTGATTGCTTGCAAATCATCACATTTGAATGTAGCTCTAACTTTCAATGAGGAAAAGCCGGATCAAGATGCCGGTATGTTTACAGTAAGTGAATTCTTAGAAGGTTCAGAGTTAACGTAACACACTAAATGAAACATGACTTTGTTCCGAATGTTCTTCATTTGGATGGTAACCAAAAAAAACTAAAGAAAAATAGTATTGCTTTAAAAGTTATATTACTGCGCCACAAATGTACCTAGAATCCGAGAGAGGATTTCAGATTGAATTGGTTATTCCTCTCGATAGTGCCAGTTTTCCCCATCGCCGTTTTCACCCATATATTTTTTTGTAAAACCTACTCTAACTATTGACTATTATATGGATGTATGATGTTTTTAGCTGAATTCCAAACATCGGGTTTGAAAAACAAGACCATTAAAATTTCTTATGTGTGTAATAACAAACTAAATTTTAAGTACCTGAATATTTATTTTAGAAAAAAAAACATACGGGGGATTAGAATAGCATTTAAATTAGTGTACGTAACAAAATTTGCATTCAACACATAATGCAAGGACATTTGAAAGTCAATGGAGAAGATGATCTCTTATGAAACACACACCGAAACGATCAGATAAATGTGCACAGAAAAAATTTAAGAAAAATAGAGCTTTGTCTCACCTTGATTGCAGTTAGTTACCATAATTGGTGTTGTTTTAATGAAATATTTGTCTACGATGATAACTTGCAAACTTGTAGCAAGTTTCATGAACGGTAGCTTGTCGCAAGCTTGTATGTATCGTATCCACAAGTATTCTTTCTCAAAGAGCAATTCTGATTTATGTTCCTTGCACTGTCCGAAGCACGAATGGATTTGCAAGCTCAGAGTGAAACTATTTTATATTCAAAGGAGAAATGAAAGACGAAAAAAGCAACAGAATTGGAACTTGAGGATAGATCAGTCGTACCAATATGCAAACTACAAATGGCTACAAATAATATGAATCATGAAATGAACATAAATAAACACATTCATCATTTAGAGCGTTTTTTCTTCCATAATGTAAGCTTCCATTCCAATAGAATTTGAATATACCTATGTATTATTCAAATTATAATGAATAAGTATAGTGGCCGAAGCAAAAGTGCAGATAGACGAGTTATATATTCACTTACATATTGCACGGATGTATGTATGTGTATTATCTAAAAATAACACACTATGTCAAAGATTTGCTTGCTAATTGCTTGTAACTTTGTTCTTTTTTTTTTCGATTTAAAAAAAAAAAAAAAAAAATCTAGCATATGGGGAATATTTAAAAAATGTATTGACTATGTCCTTGGTGTAATATACCGCAGTTTATGTGGGAACCAAATGAGACAAT
>VICI01002657.1:0-15766 GCA_019593645.1 Akabosia matsudoensis
ATTCATGCGGACGATGATCCTTTATTCCGTGGAATAAAAAGGTTCAAGGTGAACTGAATCGTATAATGGAAATTTGAGAAAAGCTGAATGAAAAAAGTACAATTGAAGAGATCCAAGTTGGCCCGAGATAAATACGTTTCGCGTAAGATTTATGAACAAAATGTGAGTGTGGTCCTGGCTTGCATTATGTAATCTTCCTCAATTCAATTGTATTTTGTTTCTATCCGAGAATTCATGTACATTGTACATCAGCAAAAAACATGGAAGATAAATAAAAAGAGAGGAAGTTGTTGAAAATGAATGAGCAGGAATTTTCTGACGGAAAAACGCTACCTCGAAATTCAAAACAGCTAATCAAAGCTCCCCTAATAGGCAAGAAATATGCACCAAGCAGTTACAAATGTAGGTCAGTTTGAACATACAACTAGTAACTGGAGAGCCGAATTAAAATTCAAGAGTATGTTGACTAATATGGTTAGCATGTGGCTTGTACCTAATCCTGAATTCAATGATAAAAATAATGTTCTCACGTGTTTTGTGCGGGGACTGCACACAACTAACAACTAACTATTGAAAAAAATGGAAAATTAAAAACCCTTCTCTGTTGAGCCTACGGCTACGTACATAATTTGATAATATTGATTGTTGATTGACAATTGACAATAAGATGCGCCAAGTGGATGCCCCCGACCTACTTAAATCCCAAAATGCCCCTTTCAATTTCCAACTAATAGTGACATCTTTGGAGCGAGACTTCTCATTAAACTAATTTACTTTTAATTATAAACTTCGTTTCAATTCCAAGCTTGTGTCGTATCGAAATCTTTCCCCCCTAGCTCTAACAGCACTTCGTTTCACATTATTACTAAGCAGAAACTACGTATTTTTTACTAATATCCGGACTCCAATTGAGTCCATCTTTGATCCAGTACCCCCTCCCCTCTCAAACTTGTCAGGCTAATCAGAGAAAAAAAAAACTTTCAAGAAAGTATGTTTACATACTTACCGCCCCCAGAAATTTTCAATATTCTCCTCCTGTCAACGCTGCCTTCCCTCCTTTTATCTCACAAAACACATCCACACTCCCAACAGTTCCGGCGTTTCCTCCACCCACCCACCGAACCAAAAAATCTGGGAAATGTCAATCTCTGGATACTTTCAGAGTTCCTATGATATCCACCTTCACCACAGGAAGGCGAAACAACGTAACAGAAGAGTCGACAAGAGAACAACTTCTTGAAGTCGACGGGCGACGCGCAGCTCCGTTCTCTCTCCTGCCGACGACACAACTGCCCAACAAACACCAGAAGCGAAGAGATGAAAAGCAGAAAAAACGAGGAGAGAGTCTGAGCTGCTTATCTTAAAGGAAAACGGGATGGAGGATAGCGTTTTTGATTCCGACGACGACGCGTGGTAGGGAGATCCTATCAATGTTTAACTTAAGCCCGGGTAGCTCAGGCCTGTTAGTTTCATAAGAAAGCTAACGCCAGGGTTAAAAACGTTGTTTGAAACTGTCATTCAGTCACTGCACTTCAATTTGGTCTACAAAAAAAATTATAACTTATCCGCGACTGGCAAAAATTTCTTACTTCTCACTGTAACCCTTAAAGAATACAGTTTTAGCTTGGCAAAACAATTGGTCGTCTTTTAGGATGTACTGGAACAACCGGAAAAGTGAAATTGTTAAAACTAGTAAATTCGGCGCAAAGTATTGTTCGGAAGCGAAAAGGGGAAACAAATAAAATTTCAAGGCACACAGTAGTGGGTAGCAGTAGTGGATGCAGGGATCTCTGGTTTTAGCTTAAAGCGTAGCATGTTGCATGTAAAACTGTTTCCTTTTAGGATCCTACTTAATGCCAGGTTTCTTAAAAACTTTTATGAGCCCTCACTCTTTTTAATGCGTATCAGCCACCCACTCATTTACGATGACCCTCCTCGACTCCTTCTCTCCATGATATCCTCTCAATTTGCATGCATCCATCACAATCATCTCATGTCTCAACCTTGAAAGGCTCATTTGCAAATAATTTAGGATCTTTTATAATTTTTTTTTCTCTTCATGATGATAGCATGCATTAACAGTCTTGTCGTAAAGGTCTATTTTTGTTGTTTCCGAAAAAGGTTGCATTAAAATTTTCCTTGTCATGATGGGCATTGCCGTGCCCCACCATCAAGCTCCTTGAGAGAATTATTATTGTTAAGCAAGCACGTTTATACTACTTCCCTCCGCCTGAATGTTTTCAATTATGGAATGAATTGACTGCAATACGTAGATCCGTGTGTGTACAAGTGCAAAGTAAACAAAAGACCGTAGAACAATTGCCAATTCCATTTCAATGTGCAATGCTCTCGCGTAAGACCTCGTTTAATGTGGCAGTCATTTTTTTACGAGATGCTTTTTGGTACTCATCAATACGGAACTCCTGGCATATCAGCTTATTGCAAGAAACGGGATGCTAAAAAGATGTGCTGATTTATCTCCCCTGGAGAAACGCCTTCCGCTTGGAGTGCTGCACGTATATACTTTCTTCTACTCTTCCAGGCTGAAAAATTGACGCTTAAACTGTAATTCTATAACGGAATTGAATGTAAATGCAAAAATATGTAGTAACAATTTGAACATACTTGTGGCGTCACTACGTTTAAATGCACTTTCAGCCTGTGTATGACCACGTGAACCAATGTTAACATGGAGCTGCCCACTTTCATCACTTGTATAATCCATGCCTCGAAAATAATTGCAAATTTTATCTTTTTTCATCCTTGCAAAGAAAAAGGGACGGCTTTCTTCAAAAGAAGATTAATCCCAAACAGAAACTTTAATTTTACACAAATATACACCAACAACCAAAGAAATCTATTCCTTATATGCAAAATCACTGCAAATGTGGCTATGGCATACATGGATAGTATATCTTTCAAACTTTGCTTACGAATACAAGTTCGGTTTTTTTATTCAAATGAATTGATAAGTAAAGATAGCTCCTTCGACCGATGACAATTTCTTCATGCGACAAGGCAAGTGTTGATTTATAGCTGAATCGGAGGAAGAAAAAATTGCTCAACACGAGAGTTAGTGTTGTGTATTGTGCAAGAGATTTGAAGCTATCGGGTCCAACCATCCAAATCTAACCACTCGACGACTGACCACAACTTGTTGGCGCTTGCACTTGTCCCAAAGAGTAAACTAAAAAAAATACTACTGACAAGTGACAACGAGTGCGAAAGGAGGAAACAACAACCGTGATGAATCAAATGAAAATGATGATGCCAGAGATTGGTAGTGGTATGCAGCAGAGAGAATAAAAATATGTAAGTTAGCTGCAGTACATAATATACCTGACACACATACAGAAAGTTAAGCACTGGTTATGCATGATATGACATTGGTTTTATATAACTGGAGGATTGAGAGTGAAAAGGAGAGATTTCGTAAGCATGAATCTGTATAATATGGGTTACAAAAAAGAAAATTTGCAAATTATACTGGGTCTCTAGCTTGCAGTGCTCGTAACGAAGGAATTCGTTATTCGTTAGAAGCTCTCGGAACAATGATCACGAGCAAAATTTCATGCTGAAACAGGATACTCGTCACTCTTTCTGTTTATCAATTTTGTTTTTGCGCGATGAACTATGCAGGATCATTATACGAGTTAGATTTTGTTTGCTATATTTTTAAGTTTGTTAGATTTCAGGCTTCTACCTAATTGGGATCCTATTCCACACACAAAAATATCCACGTATAACGAACTTCTATCATTCATTTATGGGTCATGCAAACAAAAACAACAGTTTTTATAAACATCCGCTCAACATTCAAAACTAAATAAGCCCCTACGTTGTTTTATAAATGCGTGAGTAATTGTGTTACTCCAAGATTCTACTTCAAATATTGACACATAAAGAATTATACGGATGTTTATATGTGAAATTATAAATCTATATTCCCTGTAATTAATTGCTGAAGTTGTGATCAAGCTCATCTATGCCGTAAACTCAATGAGTGGACTGGAATAACATTTTTTTTCGTTTATATTTTAGCGGAGAATGCGATAAATTGCGGTTTCAGCATTATAAGAAGCGTTCACTGGAATAATTTTCAAAAGCTTATGTTCAAAATGAGGGCAGGAATAGGAAGGTCTATTTTGGATTTTGTGTTTAAGGCTGTACTGTATAGCTTCATGGCATTAAAGAGAAATTATTAGGTCGAAAATTCCACACGTCAAAATGGAAATGAAACAAAAGTTTGAACTGAGTATGACTGCTGGACGACTGTATAAAAATACATATGCAAATTAGTTTAGAAGGGAATGCTAAATGGTTCGGCATTTTTTTTCTAAAATAATCTTACGTGTTTCTCCCAAGGGATCATGCAGAAAATTAAAAGCGAGCCATCCTACCCAGAAGTCAAATGAATAGAACTAAATTCAGCGTAACAATGAGGTCTCCCTGCCTTCCAGACATTATTTACGATTTGAAAATTTTTAATCAAATAGGCCAGGTGTATATATTTCCCGACAATTGACAATCTATTTCAAACCGAACACTTTTTTTTTCTTTGTCTGAGACCTTTAAAAATGTGGATCTCTGCGTTCTCGTCCCCTTCTTAGTTAAATATAAAAAGAAATTTTTCTATTGAAACGTTTCTCACCTTTTAAAGAAGAGCGTGCTCAAATTTATAGAAAAGAGAGTTCGCTTTGTATTAGATGACTAAGATCATCGTTATCACGTTGTAACTAACTCTCCACTTTCCCCACAATGCAACGGCTTATTCTGACTGAGCCCAAAATTAAATTTGATTTTCAGCATTTGCTCTCGGAAATGTAAAAGAAAATATATGCTAATGCCAATTTTAAAGACCCTGACATACGCCAGTCACCAGTCTACATATTTATCATTTTTATATGTTGGGTGACATTGAATTGGGTAAATGCATGCCCATAATTTCAAAAGAACTGAAAACAGATCAAGATCCTTTTTTTTTCAAGTAAGAAGACGGAAAAGGTGTTAGCGTAAGTGAAATGATAATGCAGCCACTCTCTTTAGTACCTAAACAAGGAAAGTTCCGAAAGGTAAGTTTTACTCGGCTCTAGGGGAAAAATAGAGAAAAAGATGCAGCTGTCGGTCTCTCTTCTTCTGGAGAATGATCTGGAGTGAACGGACTTTTTTTGACAAGACAATGAACCCAAGAGTCCTTTTACGTTTTGAATTTACTATTTACCTCACACAACATCATCATATACAATTCAAATGTACTTTTATTTCTTAACCGTACTACTCCTTTTGTTCGTTCAGCATTTTATGTTCAATACAAAAATGAGAGAGATACTTTTCTATAGCTGATACATACTTATAGTGAGCTGGAGTTTTGCAAGAGATACACAAG
The DNA here is from genome assembly GCA_019593645.1 of Akabosia matsudoensis. NCBI lineage: Eukaryota > Metazoa > Arthropoda > Collembola > Entomobryomorpha > Paronellidae > Akabosia > Akabosia matsudoensis. The sequence continues at coordinate 5,387 of VICI01002657.1, forward strand.
TTGAGACCCGTTAAGTGATATTTGTCTTGTCCTGTAGAGTTCTGAAACGTACTTTCCAGAATCTTCTGTTTCTCGAAAAACATTGATCTTGAACAGTAACGTTTTTGTAGCTCAAGACTGAGGTATTTATGCAATATCAAGTATTTCAAATAAAATTGGGTCTATACTTTACTTCAAAGCTATTGATGAAGAAACACTGATCGTATCTTACAAAATACGGCTTCTTTTTACATAAATTATCCATTAAGACCTTATCGTGCAGTTTGAGCATTTTCTGATCTATGAATTTATTTAGAAGTAGTAACAAAGCAGACTATGATACGCAGCAGCAGACAATATCATACTCCAGCTTCTATAAAATGAAAAGCGATAGAGAACCGATCAAGTGAAAGCTGAACGAAACATTTACCAATATTGCTGCAAAACACTGTACCGAAGAGATCTGTTGATAACTTGTGTTTTTAGATAGGTTTAAGATCTTAAGAATATAAAATATACTATAATACCTCAAAGTTACACACGCATACCGGGATATGGGAATTATTATTCTGACACATCTGCGTCTAGCAAGATAATGGAGTCGAATAACCGTCATTTTATTTCGAAAGAAAAAAACGACAGATGAAAAGACTTTTTGCTAAATAATGGACCACTCCCGTGAAAGCCATGAGTTATACATATGATGAACATTGAATTCAAATACGAACAAAAACGAAATTATAAAAACGGTTTGGCAGTAGAATAGGACATGGGCAGGGTGGAATTGCTTTTGAGAAAGGTGAGCGAGCCATGTCACTTCGGGCTAGCTTAAGTTGCTTTAAACAATGCTACTGAATAAGTGACTCTATTGAATAAAGCATCAAAGAAAGTTTCTGGCACGTGCCAGGTGTGCATTTCATGAATTGCAAGCACAGCTCCATTCTTTGTCCAATCGCACAGCATTCTTTCTAGTCAAGAAACCTGAACAAGATAAGGTTAGGAGGAAGAGTGGATAATATAACACGGATACATAAAACGTGAAGCAGAACACAATCCCGGAACAATAGATTATGCCCTGACGAGGGTGGTTTTCGAAGATGCGGAAGCAATTTTATCTGGGGCATATTGAACAGCTTCCACATCCGCTCTACTTGCAATTTAAAGATGGAACGGGTTGTCCAATCCTTTTGTAGTCCAATTCTCGTCATCATATGGACACGTATACCAGAACTGGTGGGACTCCGAGATCGATATGTACTTTCGTTTTCATTTCTGACATGCTCCTCTTGAGGTACTTGAAGAGTGTTCTTAAAAGGTTCGAAAGTTTCCCATTACTTTCTTTGCCGTTGTGCATTTGATTGAATTCCCCAGTGCCAGGACTAACCTGTGGTACTGCATGGTATTTGCTGAACATATGAAAAAGTTTGCGAAAGGTAAGTGAAGGTAAATAAAAACAATTAAGATGTATCCAACTTTTCTCTGGTACCTCACCAGTTAAAATCAAACAGGCATTTTGGAATCACTCCACACAACAGCTACTGGATGATATTGCACCGTTAAGAGAGCAAAATTTAAGCCTCTAACAAATTGTGATTTTAATTCACTGTTGCCTTCCAATGTAATTACGATGTTGAAATAAATATCTCCTTCACGGTCCGAGAAAAAAAAAATTGAATTAACACTCCAGCGTTGCTTTTTTGAAAAACCCTCATTTTAATATAACTTCTTTCTACAGTTTATTCATTTGACAATTTGTTTTACGTAGATAATAAATCGATAAATCTATACTGAAGCTGATTACAAAGAGTTCAACCGGCTGATGTGTGAAAGCTAGATGCTTATTTTGGTTCAATAAATTACTAGAAACGAGAAAAAATTCTCAAAGCATTATTATTTGTAGACAAGTATTAGAAAACAAAATCCACATGAAATCATTTGTATAATTCATACGTAATCATCATCATCTTCAGCCATTTCCTTTGCCAGCTCCAAATCCTGCTGCTCCCTTTCTCGACGCTCTTCCGCAGACTCCAAGTCTTTGTTGTAGCTCTTGGGAGGGTACCGCATGGCCTTGATGCTTTGATTGTGAATGTTTAAGCAAAATGCAATACGATCATGAAATTGGAGTTGAGGTTCTTGAGTACAGTAAATGTCGGTCCGTTCCTTGGACGCCATGAATTTCCCGTCGTGATCAATGGTCGCTTCGATTACACTGTCTCGAATAGCCTGTTTTCAAAAAAAGCAACAAAGCAAATGAGTTTCAGAAAGAAAGATAGAATCCAAAATCCGTATTTTCGAAACGCTCACCTTAGCCACGATGAACTCTGCGTCTTCAGGGGACTGGAGAGCCAATTTCTTGGCAATATCTTCCAAGGAAATCTTAGAATAGCTAGAGCTAATTGCACGAAGACCTGTCTTGATGACATTGTGATGCAAGCGCTGGATCAGAATATAGGTTCTATCCTTTTGAAACGTAGTTTGGTATTGTTTCTTAACATCATCGAATAATGTGACTTGACCAAGGCGGACAGCTATAAATCAAAAGTCAATCGGTTAGTTAGATAGTGTTAGATATATTTTTAAATAGTAAAGCCATGGCTGCATGCACACCCTGTGTAAGCTGGAAGTAAGGAGCCAAACATTTCTTCAGAGTTGCTTGTTGGAAAACAGATCGTTCGGGAATGTCACCCAATAAGAGTTCCACAGTGATCGCAAGCTTCTGAACTGTTTGTTTGAATCCAATGGCAGAATTCTGAGGCGCCTTCCGTAAAGCTTGCAGCAAATGCTTTTGGGCCGCAGAGTAGTCGAGTTGAACGGCTTTGATACGGCCAAGATAGAACAAGTAGCGAGCCCATTCATTGTTACTAGCCATTTCTGGATAGGTACTTTTGGAAACCAGTCTATCAGCCTAAAATGGTCAAGAAATTCGCCAATTAATACTATTTCATATGAACTATGGATTTACGCGTGCCCTAGTACATTTATTTGCCATACCTGATCGTACAAGTTGTAGTGAATGTAATTGCGAAGCAGACAGTTAATCAAAACCGCTTGTCCTTCGTAATCATTCCTTAGCGTGGCTGTGCGGAGTCTGGCATGCAGAGTTTGACGAATTTGGTCCAACTTCTGATCTAGTTCGTAGGCCCTAGAGTAGTAGAAGAAACACCGGGCAGCAATCAAGTCGAGAGACCTCCGGTTGTGAGTGGTTAGCTTGTTCATCAAATGATCTAAAATAATCAAATTATTAGTTACACTTTTACGCAAACACTTGTACTCATGCACCTCAATTAAAACAGTTCTTTTGACTTACCAGCACACTTGACAGCATCGGAGTTACGATTAGAATCCAATAAATGAAGCAACACGAGCATATGTAAATATGCGTCAATTTCCGGTAGCAAAGGTGCATTTACATTTCTTCCTGTCCTCAGCCGTGGGGACGGTTTACCAGCATCGTTCTCGGTGTCCATTGCCTCCCCAATATAAGCCGTCAAAGCCTCCCGTTCCTTTGCCGAGTGGGTGTAATACCCATTGACAAGTCGACGTAATACATTGGGATTCAAATTCCTCCGATTGCAGAGTGGGTGTAATACCCATTGACAAGTCGACGTAATACATTGGGATTCAAATTCCTCCGGGTGTTGGCGAGACATCGAAGGACCCGGAAACTAAATCGGTTGTCTTTTCCATAAACAGCCTTCTCGATTTGTTTTACTTGCTCCCGAATATCTACAAAATAATAAAATTAAATTCGCAGTTCTCATGTCTCATGTACGTCGTAAATAAAACCATTAATTTTACCTTCGATTGTAAGCAAATCCTGGTCCTTTTTTACTTCCGGCTCAGCTGGAGCATCCGCATCCTTCATCTCAACATCGTTGATTTCCACCATTTTAAACTTTAATCAAACTTTACTCAAAAAGACCGAGTTCAATCAAGCTTCAAGATGATTTGTGATTCCTGATTTGAATAGTACACAAACTACACGGTTTCTTCACCACAAAAAAAAAAAACACCTTTACCATCAATCAGCATAGAATGACAAGCGGATTCCAAATCTGCGTACTCCCCGCCTTGATCTTTTTATTGTCTCAAATCTCCCCAACTTTACAAATTCTACGAAAATATGTATTACTGTACCCCAAAACATTCTTTTCCATTCCAAAACCATTCCTTTCCTCATTTTTTTTTCTTGTTCTCTTTCTTTTCATATCCCAACTTTTTCAATGAAATGTCCAATAAAAAAGATGTTCCAAAATGTTCCAACTTGCAACTCTTCTTTTTTTTATGTTTTAACCAAAACATTTCCAAACATTAAAACCAACTTTTTCGTTTTTTATAGCCTTGAGGAATACCACCAAAAAGCCTTTCTTTTTTTGCAAAAATTTATTGAGCTGCTTGCGTCTTTCTTGTTTTTTTTAGTACTGCATCTATCCATACCCAGTGCTGCACTGCACATGCACTTGTGCGACCATCTCTTTTGTTCTTTTGCCCCTTTTTTCTCGCCAAAAAAAAATCAAGACTTGTACTACAATTTTTTTAATGTTGTGTCATACAAGAAAAAAAAAGTACATACATTACACTTCAAACACCAAACAAACTTTGTNAAAAAAGTACATACATTACACTTCAAACACCAAACAAACTTTGTAAAGTGCAGTGCAGAGTAAAAAGGATTGCAACAAGGATTTTTTTTCACACTTTTGCTCTCCTCCACTAAAACACTTCCATCAAGTGTTTAGAAAAAAAAAACTGTGACGATTTTCTACGAAATTGTGTAATGCGTGTCTAGTGTGAGATTAAATCAGAGTCGACATTTTTGTCAAGATTTAACTACTCAGGAATTTAACGTTTTTTAAAAAATATTTTTTTTGAATCTGTTTGGTTGGAGTAATGGAGGAAACTTTGTTAGTTCAAGATGGTGGTTGTAATTGGAAAACAGCTGATTTGATATAGCAAAAGAGAGAAAAAAATTAAAACACCTGAGCGAAAGGTGATCGTCGACAGAGATCCGAAGGAGATTAATTACATCAAAGTGGATCTTTGAAGAAAAATAAGTTATTATCTGGGTTTAAGAAAAAGGCTGTAAATCCGACGAGTGTGATTTAAAAGTAATAAGTTACAAGTTGTTGATGTAATGGATATAGAAGCGATTGAAGATTCTGAAAGCTTTACAGACTTGAACTATGGCTCGTCCAACTCGTCGAGCAGCTACGGGCCTGGCGTTAACCCGGAGCCTGTTGTGATCCGTGGCTGTGGGAACATGACAGTGTTTGGACTCCACAACCGCTTCAAGGCCGATTTTCCTCCGACCCTGTTGAGTCGCGTGGCGCCCGAGGAGTTCAAGGCAACTGTGGAAAAAGTGAACAGTTTGTTGCGAAAAGCAGTTCCGCTCCAGATGCGATGGGTGCTCTTTGGGTGCCTGTGTTGTTGTTGTACTCTCGGATGCTCCTTCTGGCCAGTGATTTGTATCAGTAAAAAAACGAAACTTTCTGTCGAAAAACTCCTGGAGTGGGAAAACACTCATTTGTACAGGCGTCTTGGTCTCAAATGGAAACTAGCTCAAGTTCATTTAGACTCCAGTTCCATGTTAGAGTACGTTTTGGTCATTGACTTTATCCCGAAATGCAATTTATACAAGCCTGACTAACGACAAGCTATTCAAAAGAGTAACGCAATTAAGTTGGGACAAGAAGCAAGAGTTTTTGTTTTATTTAGATGTAGTTTGTTTAGGATTTAAGTGTGGCAAGAATTTAAGTTTTAAAGAAATACCTCGGTATTTTCTTATTTTTGACAATCAGTCGAACAAAGAAGTAAAAAGTAACACCGTGCACCATAATCACTACCAAAGCCTTGTTAGGAGTTTGTTTGGAGGATAAGAAGAAAAGATTTTTTTATATATATTTTGTAACTAATCATGGATAATGCGAAGGATAAGGTGATACTTCCCGGGCCCTCTCTTCTCTCGCCGAGTTCAAAGCAGGGAAAGGTCACTCCCTTCGGGGAGGAGCTGAGGAAACTAATTTTGGAGGATAAAATTGAGGAGCCACTTGTGTTTAGGAAAATTCATAGTCATTGGGGACCGTGCAAATGGACGTTGGGCGACTGGGGGGATATTTTCAGAGACGAGAAGCTGAGCGTGAGGTACGGCAAGCAAAAATGGGACCACGATAATCCCCAGTGGGAGGGTATGTGCTCGAATTTGGAAATCACATGGACGAAAATGATTGAGTGGGTAAGGAATGAGTGCGTCCTCCCTGTTGAGAAGTCAAGCCCTGAGGAAATTTGGATGTACTACGATTATAAATACTTACCGGAAGTGATACACTTAAAGGAGGACTCGGAGAAGGACTTTCTGAAGGTGAGAATCATATGAATTCAATTTTAAATCCTTTATAAACGGGTTTTATATGGACTTTGTTTTTCTCTCACTTTTTCTAGTTGATCTACTTGTCAGAAAACCTGAAGAAAATGTTTTGCTGGCAAAGTCTTGGCTTTCCAGAGAGGAACGGAGATCACTCAACGCTCTGGATTGGAACTCCAGGATCATATACAAACACTCACTACGATACGTATTCTAGTAATATGGTGTGCCAGGTTTATGGAAAGTAAGAGGAAACACATAGGAGATAATTTTACGTTCATTAATGTTATTAACTCTAATGAAATTGGTCGTCTTTTTTGTGGACAGGAAAACGTGGCTTGTATTTCCCCCGAAAGATACCGAATTGTTGAAACCAACAAGGGTTCCATACGAAGAGTCAAGTGTTTACAGCCAATTGAATTTGGCGTCGCAAACGCAAGTCATCAAAAACAAAGAAAGTAAGTAAATCACAATTGTAGATCTCAAAGTTCAAATGAAAACTAAACAAGCTTTTAAACTATTTTTGAATTCTAGTCCTGTCCAAGTGTAGTCCACTTAGAGTGACGTTAGAGCCTGGGGACTGTCTTTACTTACCCCCGAAATGGTGGCATTTCGTCAAGTCAGATGATCTTAGCATAAGTGTCAATACGTGGATTGAGTTGGTAAGTTTAACGATTTAAAAAACTTGGAGCAGTAATGAAAGCCATTATTCGTCAATTTTTAATTGCGCTCTTTATTCCAGCCCAGTGACCATTTTATACGTGTAGAAGAGGCTGTTTTAAGAGCTGTGGTCAGTTCAGTCGTTAACTCATCCGTTCCCAGTGCATCGGATAGAATCTTAAATCCAAACGAGGTAAACGCTTACTTGTACAGCGTTTAAACTTTCAAAAGAAGTTTTGCTAAAGTCGAGTGTTTTGCTTCTATTCCACAGACGGATTTAACCGAAATAAGCGACAAAGATACCGAAGATACACTTCGTCGAGCTGCAAACGCATATTTTGAATACTTAAAACGCGACAAGCCGATTTCCTCCTTATCCTCCTCCTCGTCGACCTCTTCCGCCAAACAGGAAAGCCCGGTCATAAAAAAAGCTAAGCTAGACTTTTCGTCAGTCATTCGCAGCCTCAAGTTGCTCTCCCCTGTGGAAATTTTTCAACTTGACCCCGTCTCCCTATGCCCCGCAGAAGATGAATCCCCGGAACCGTCTAGTCGCGAGGAATCGGATCAACCAAAAAATGATGACGACACAGGGAACTCTAGTTCTCCTTCTTCAGGAACAAAAAATGGCAATGACCATCTGCAATCAAACCCGCACAGATCTCCTTCTTTCATGGAACAAGTTTTAAACTCCATTGGTCATCCTGATGTACTAAAACAAGTTACGCTAAGATTTTTAAACAACGTTAAGTCTAATTAGCTTTCTCACTTAAATTTACGTAATATCTACAAAGCCTTGGCATTTTCTAATCAAAAACTATCATGCTATTAAGCTATATCATTGTGTAGGGTAGTTTTTAAAGTTACCAAAACATATATCTTATATATTTTTATTTTGTTCTCCCTCGAATACAAATTTTCAAGCGCAAAAAAACTCTGCTCTTCTCGATAGTAAGCCGTCTTCTTTTGCGTTCGATAAGCAACTTTAAACAGATAAGTGATACACATTTGATACAACACATTTTGTTACTCTTAGTAAAAAATCATTTAAAATAATATGTTAATAATATTAGCCTGTATAATATGCTGTTATAATTTGAGTATTTTTCGCTGTTTTATATGAATATCATTCGAATAAAAGTGAAATGATTTTGAAGGGCTTTTTTTCTCTTTCAAGTCTTTTTAATCATTTTCTCTTTTTTATTCTTCTAGTAAATTTTTTTTCATCCTTAAATATAAATGCATTCTAAATTCTACAAGCTAAAGGCTTTATAATTTGTTTAATTTAATGTGATTCGTTAAGAGTTATTAGCAAGCAACACAATAGTAGCAGAGAGTGTGTGGTACAAACTTGATTGCTTTCTGGAGGGTGTTGATATCTTTTACTTGTCATTTATATTTGTATGCCTAAATGCATGCTGTGAAAATCGGAAAACGAAACTTTTAGCTAGATCAAATCTAAAGGCACTGACTTGAGCTGACACAACTTATCTTCATCTTATCTTTTCTATTTTACCCTTCTTTCAAAAAAATTATCTTTTCTCCTTTTTCTTATCAAAACATATCAATTCTTATCAGATCCAGCACAAACATGTTCCATTGTTTCATATAAAGTTAAAATTCATTTTGTTTTCTCTTAACTAAATTCTTGCAGTGAACAAAATGGCAACATTGATACTTTTTTCCAGATATCTCCTCTCGTTTAAGGTGAGATATTACCGAATCAATCATTGGCCGTTTTTTCCTGTTTATCCTTCAACAAAATGCACCAATTACAGGCAAGAATCATTTTAAATACATAAGCAGTAAATCTTTGTTTTTTAAACTTATATTTAGACAGTTTATCTTAAACAATTATGTTAGCAAATGAAAATAGCTTACAAATATATTATGATGGTCCATTCAACAGAGGAATTACGTGTTACAATGTCGATTGTTTTGTATAAGCCATAAAACTATGCTTAAAAAAGAATTGACAACCATTTAACAATTTTAGCTGCTCCAGTTTTAAAAAAAGAGAAAGTCCTTTGTTAGCGGAATAGCTTTAGATTAAAAGCTTTCTTTTTGTGTACTTGATGAATCGGAAATGTTTTAAAATTGAACTGAAGATTTCATATCAAATAACTCTCTACATTAATACTTTTTTCATAGCTGCACACTAATTTTTATCATTTTTAAAACCGGGATATGCTTCAAGTTTTCTAAAATGTTTTCCATCACTCTTCATTTTTTTAGTTTAAAAAATGACTTCAGTAAAAATTAATAATTTAGTATAGCTTGTTTTTAGTCCGTTACATCTTTCATTGCTTTTTTTGGGTTTCTTTACCATTTCCAGTCTCGAAAAAAGTCCGTTTTTAATCCCTGATTAAAGATACTGAATAAGACTCATAAAAAGTTATTTTTTTATCTAACGATACAAAAAATCTATCGGTTATACGCATAATCAATTCACATTTTTTCCTTTTGAATGAAAATCTTTCCCTTTTCTTCGTAAAATAAGTTAATTGGTTAAGGGGAAAACATTAGATTAGTAATAATACTTAAGAATGGAAGACTACGTAAAAGGATTAATTCAGTTTATGTTTTTGTGAATATTATAAAGCAAGAACGAACATTTTTAAATGCAATCTACTGATGAAGATTGATATTCTTTTTAAAAATTAATGATGCGACATAGTTTTTGCAAAAAAAGATGCGATAGAACATTATTCCGGAGACAAATAAAATATGGCATGGAAAGGGTTGTTTTATAACGGGGCAACGTAATTCGCAGGTAGCATGCCTCGCTTTCCAGTTCGCTGGACAGTTCCAGTTAGCCAACCTTCTTCAATCTAAATAAAAACATAACATATGCTTGTTTAGGACAGATTCAGTAAGAAATTTGATTACAGGTTGTTGGATAGCGTACCGGTGTAGAATCAATGATTAGATCACTTTCCAAAAAACTAACTTCGTCCACGTCCTGTGCATCGTAGTCGTACAGAGCTCTGTACCGCGTGGGATAGTGAGGCTGTGGGGGCGGTTGATGATGTGACATAACAGGTTGACTTCTCATTCCCTGGTGCTGTTGCTGCTGCTGCTGCTGCTGCTGCTGTCCGTGACCTTGAGGGATTCGGCCAGTTTGCTGCTGCATTGACCTCTGCTGTCCCTCCATAGACCCGTAGTAATTATTCATAGGATCGTAGTCGTTAATAGATCCAACTTTACGTGGCGACCCTGCTACAGCTACATGCAAAATCACATAAATGTGTTTAAATCCAGACAAAAAATATTATTTTCACTTGATGTGAAAGCAAAAAAGCCTCCGAATGCGCATAAAAAGCTTACCTCCACCTTCAGAAGTATAAATGACATTTTGCTGACCTCGGTTTGAATACAAA
>VICI01002658.1:0-15766 GCA_019593645.1 Akabosia matsudoensis
GACACAAATCATTTTATATTATTAATATAAATTGTTCAAATTAAACATGTCCATGTTTCGACAGTGAAAGTGCTTCTTTCTCTCCTTCTGTCTTATCCACTTTCATGCGCTGAAAAGGTAAAACGTGCAAAAACACGGTTCCATAAAAATTTCTTTTACCAAATACAAAAGCTTCAGCAAGTCACAAAGTGACAAAGGACAAAAAGACTTCTTCAAAAGGTATTTCACTCTTACATGAAAGCAATTCTACCTAGCAAAAAAAGGTACACACATGCTTTCTCCGAAGAAAGTAGAAGATTTTTTTTTTGAACTAGCGGCTCTTCTTTTTCATTCTCTTTTAAAAACATTAAACTTTTTCTCTGTACAAGAAAAAGCCGCTAAAGGGTGTACTTAGGCTCTTGTACTTGTTGTGGTAGTAGTCTCGCCATCATCAAACGAAAAATTCTCTTTTAAACACATGCACACACGTCTATATCACTTTTTTCTTTCTTTTTTCTCTCTGAGAGGCCTAGATGAAAAGGCGGAAACCCTCTGTGTGGTACTTATCATTGTGATGCTGTTGTGCACACAAGACATTATTAATGAGAAAGCATTGATCAAAAAGCCCTTTCATGTTCTGACAAGACGCTTTGATCTTTTTCCTGTTAACTTCTTTATGTCATGTTTAGAGTAGAGACACATGTACATAAAATTTAGTAGAAAAATAGAGTATGTGTTTCTTTTTTCTTAGATAGATTTTTCAGAGCTTTAGGATATCTGCTGCCTCTGCCTTCATCTTGTAATTATAGGTACATTCATATGTAACGTTTAGAAGTACCTGACAATTTCGCCAATCGGTTTGGTAAGAATTGTAAGAGCGTTTTGGCGACTTCAAGTCCCTACTGAATATAATGAATAGAATCGGCTTCAGAGACGTCGAATCAGTTCAATTGGTAAACCATTTGCGCCATTTTTCAACCAAAAGCAATTCAATCTTATCGTGCGTTTCAGAAAGTCAAAATGCTGGCCAAGAACGTTGTCGAGCGGCAGGGAAGGAATAAAAACGTGTCTTAATTTAACCGTAGCTGTATTTCACTTGAACATTTCACAGAAATGTCGACTAATCTGTTAATTAACCAAACATACATTTTAATAACTGAACGTCCACTTTTAGTAAACTGTCCAATTTATTTTTTTTACGTACAGAAGGAGGTAGAAAGTAGTTTCAAAGTGAAAGTTTTATATTTCAAAAGGTGCTTTCATCTCGTCTTCCTTTTATGCTTACCTTTTTACCTTACATTATCTCTCTTTCTTTTTTAATGTAAAAACATCAAGGTTGACATAACAGACCCTCTCTCCCTTTGAAAAAAACTTCAAAGCAGTCCTGAAAATTATTAAATTTGAAAAAAGACCAATTCTCATCATACATTTATTATTGCTTGTTTTCCAACCTCCAACATTTTTTTTATTTCATCTCCATCAAAGCAAAAAATGGTCAGGTTTGTCATCATTTTTTCCAAGAGTACCTTTCAACTTTCACTGGCCAGAAAACAAAAACAGGATAAATATCCTGTCATTTTGCAAACGATTTCGCTAATGAGTCTGATAAGCCAGGTAACCTAGCCAAGTCTTCTTTTCTTTTTGGATGATTCATCATGAAAGCTCACAATTTTGAATCTTTTTTATTTTCTACCGACTCTGCTCTTCCTCTTTGATCTTCAAAGCCATAATCTTTAGAAATACAGCCGTCATCAGAAAATATCCTAATGCTCTACTTGTTTCCTTTTTGCAATGATGAAAGAGAAAGCTAACAGATTAAACTTAAATATTCTGTGAAAAGATACCGTTGGAAATGAAAAAAAGATCAAAAGGTTTTCAAAAAAATTGTTACGTAAAGATGCCAAAAATACGCAAATACATATAAACACCAAGCAAACTTATTTGTGGTGTGCATTAACCCAAGAAAATCACACCTACGGTACTATAAAACTTGAATTTGAAACCTACACCAGAGATAATAACTTAGCTAGCTAACTGTAATCAATACCTACCTAGATATTGATTGAAGACAACTTTCATTAATAAAATATCAGCATGACTTAACAAACGAAATTTTTCATTAAGACTGTTTGAATAGCAAACAAATTGTGACATATCTGATGACAAAAAGAATTTTCCTTTTTTTCTCGCTTGCCTTACTACTTTCGAGTGCTGGACTTCAAATTAAATTCTCAGCAACGTGCCTGTTAATCTCTTAAGAATCTCATTTACAAGTCTCAATGGGACATTTTGTTGCTCTCCATTGTTTTTCCCTGATTTTTTCATTCGAAATGACGTGTCCTTTTGCCCTCTTGACAATTTTTTATTTATTTTCTCGCATTGACAAAAAAGTTGAATATTCAAAAGTTACAAGATGTAGCAGCAGCATCCGTCTATTTGCATTTTCTGTTTGGATCTCAGACTTCATTAAGTAGATTTTTTATTAAAGAAATTCTGGGTGGCTCAGGACCTAACGCAGAGATTGTTTTGTTGACATACCTGGAGGAGTTGATGATTAAGAAAATGCTGAGATTTTTTAAAACTTTCTCATTCCTATGCATGTAATTAAAAAATCAAGAGCGAGTTGGAAAAAATCCGGGAAAGTGTCGTGTCGAAATGCAAAATTATGATTATCATGGTTGTCTCCGAGGACGGGTTGGGCATACGGCTTGAGGAGGGGCAGCAGTGAATTTTTATTCTCAAAAATTTAGGGTTATGATCGTGTTTCTCTTCATTTCCACACGCTATTAATTTTTCAACTTGTGCAGTACCTGTGCCTACCAGGGTCGTTTTTATATGTTTTATGTGGTACTTTAAAAAGTAATAGAAGTCATCAAAATAGCAATAAAAAATGAAATATTTTGATACAAGAAGCCAGAAAAGATTGAGCTTTTGAAGAAGCATTTTTTTCGCTTTCAATACAATCTTTTGCGATCGTGTATGTGTGAGACGAGTACTCTATCCGTTTTTTCCTTTGATGATGTTACTGTCGCCGGAAGAGGTGAAATGGTGGAATACAAGGGAACCATAAAAGCAAGCATGAAAGAGCGATTTTGAAATAAAACTGTGCAAGTATTATGTTTTCGAGTGAAAATTGCCTTTCAACACGCATAATAAATGATGAAACGTCAGAGAGTGTTCCTATCACACGATGAGTATTTGTTCAAGTACTTTCATGTGTGGAGCTATACATGTAAGGCAGTACGCAAGGGGTAAACTGGGTGAAAAATTTGTATGATGATCCTTTCTGATCGGGATGATGGCTGATTGAAAGTGTGGAAGCTCAAAGAGAACGACTATTTAACGCAAGATCAATTTGCATTCAAGTGCCGACTTTGATCCTGGTTGGAAAAAATAGATAATCTTCACACAGAGCAATAGATACACCCAGCGTCCTCGGCGGGAACACTTTCCCAGTGAAAATTTATTTCAAGACAACGTGCTTTAATATCATCGTAATAAAATAGTCATTTCCTGTTCGTGGATGTATGAATTTTTTTTTGTTAGGTCGTTTACAGCTTTGTTTTCAAAGTAGTTTTGCCGACCGATCTCTTTCAAGTAGCAATCTAAAACACCAAGCCACTATTATCACCACCAAACCACCATCACCACTAGAACCAAAATAACCACGAGTTCAGCAGGCATAACCCATTAACATGAAAACTATTTAACCATCATCACTGATATGAAAAGCAAGTTAAATTTTACTATTTGATTTGAGCAAACATTTATCACTTGCACAAAATGTGCAGACCTAAATAACATTTCTTGTACGCCTCCATTCCCCTTTGACGTGAGTAGAAGCAGCAGCTCGAGCACTTTCACTTTCAACTGGTGAAGATATAATAGGGCACTTTCGGTGACCTATGTGTACTTCGTTTGCTTTGCGTTATAAGTTTTACAGAGAAAATATTAAAATCTTTGAAGTTTTGTGATTTAGATAAACCTGATTCAAAACAAAGTCCTTGTAGCTAACCACTTGAGAGACAAAGTGGGAAAAAGTTCATACGTTTGTTGATGGAAGATTGGTGGCAGCTGTATGATGGGGTACTTTCCGAAACATAAAGCTTGACAAATATTTTTGCTAATTTCAATACAACTTATTATTTGAGAACACTGTTTTATGGATAGCAGCCCCTGCTGTCATAAGAGAGGTGGAAATAGGGTGGGTTGAATAGTAAAGTAATAAAAACGACAAAAACAGAGAGAACGCGAACCACTCCATTCCGTAGTCTGAATCCGAAAAAAAAATCTTAACGGGAGAAGGAAACTCCGGTGTAAGCAGATTCGCGACGGCAGTGTGCTCTCAGTTTCCCTTGGAATAACAGGAAAGCTCGCTTAGTAAACTTCCTGTTTTCTCCTCTATCCTGGAAGCCAGTTTATATAACGTGCCAGATAACATAGCTGTTGAAGTTTTGAGGCTATTCATAAGGCTTGGCGGGGATACGTGTTGGACAATTTTTAAACTCGAAAAAATCGTCAATTAACGTGAGCTGTTATCGTTAATCAGTCAAAATTCGGTCCATTTCATTTTTCGGTCGTCGTCTCAGGCTTCGAAGGTACTCGAAGCTTGAGGGCAACGTAAGTGCTATTTATGTTTATTTTTTCTAGAATATTTTCCATCCACTAGTCTTGCATCCATATATCATTATGAATCACTTTTTTGGGGAGTTGTGACACAAAAAGTATCCTCAAATAGTCACACTTTTCATCAACCCCATTTTTGGGTAATTTTTCCAGAACAGTTGCGTCAAGCCGATGAGAGACAAAAAGTCTCGTCTTTTCTCTCTTTTCATAGATTTACCGACATTAAGCTTTAAGAAACACACCGCCTGCAACATTGTCGTCACACATGCTGTATGCTTGGAACTCATGTGACAAAAACTTGAGGAGAGGCAGAAAACGGAAAAGAAAAACAGAAACAAAAATTTGGCTACTGTTTTTTGTCACAAAAATAGTCGAACTCAGATAGCGGCATAGGTAGATAGATACTAAACAGATTTGTGAAAATATCACTTGTTCAAAGGGAAGCCGAAGAGGGATGTCACCGAAATAAAAAGTTCTATCGCGGTAGAGCATCTGCATTACAACAAGAGTTGGGATAAGTATGACCAATTGCGTAGCTGTCGGAAAAAGATCAAAGGAAGCTGCTGTTGGTCTTGCATTTTTTTGTCTCTTTTAATTCCCAACTAAATTCATTCACTACATACGGTGAAGTAGTTGGCTGGTAGTGGAAGCTCATAAAAAATTAGCGATTCCAGGTGCCCTAACACCAGGATCATTATACTCATTGCATTTGCAACTCTGCAGGAGGGAAACCGAAAATACGGTTATTAGTCATCCTTTAAAGTTTTTCAGAATAAATTACTTTATGAGAGTTTTTCCATGAAAATTTGGTTTGGTGCTTGACTGCTTGCACCACCACAA
Source organism: Akabosia matsudoensis (assembly GCA_019593645.1). NCBI lineage: Eukaryota > Metazoa > Arthropoda > Collembola > Entomobryomorpha > Paronellidae > Akabosia > Akabosia matsudoensis. Next base: position 5,446 of record VICI01002658.1, read on the forward strand.
CAGAAAAAAGCGAAACAACACATAAAATTTATTGTTATGATTAGAATAGATATTTTGGCACGCGATGAACGCATTTTAACGTTCGTGTTTTAGTTTGCTACGCTTCAAAGATCAAAGCAACTGGCGGCCGACAGCTCTTTGAACTTTTTTCTCTATTATCCGTATCCACACAAAATTCAAATAAATAACTGGAGTTTGAGTGTGTGTGTGTGTGCGAGCTCTATGCGAGCTGCGAAACTTTTGACTTCCTTCTCGAATATTGCACTTACCTGAGAAAAAAGTTTATGTGTGCTTTTGCAGAGTGCTAATAACAGAAAATGACATTATGTATGACTGTAATTTATTGCTTCAAAGTAGAATAAATTTTTTTGTAACACTTAAACAAAGACTCACGTGTATGTGTAAAGAGAATTTAACTTTAAACTATAGCAAGCATATGAGCTTAGTTTAGCCTTTGATCAGATTCGTGCCGGCCCCTCAGGGGGCGTATATATATGACCCTATGGTTGTCTCATCTTATTCGGGTATTTTCCGGATATGAGACAATACCAGTGTAACAAACTCTACCCTGTTTGCATTGAAATTAAAAGGAATAGGATGGATGAAAGACCATGGCAGGCTCGAAACCATTTAATATCAAGTATAGAGTAATGGTGCGTTTTAAAAATGTCGCTTTTCGGCTTCAATGTGCTTTAATTTATGCTCACATAATCTGAGTAGGGATCATGATGATAACTCATCTTGAACCATGTATACTCTCTCGGTGGCACTTAAAAATGTACTTATGCAAGTACTCATCTCGGGGCTCATTCACCATCATAATTTCTTTCACCACTTTGAATCTTGAAGAGGCTTCTTTTGATGTGGATCCGTGTTAGGTTGTTTCTCTGAAAGAAACGGAAAACGGAGGTGACGAGTACAGCAGGCAAATGAATGATNTCTGAAAGAAACGGAAAACGGAGGTGACGAGTACAGCAGGCAAATGAATGATCAAGATTCAGTCCAAGTTGCCCCGCCCTGAATCTGCAATAGAAGCCAAGCCTATCGAGTCTACTCACTGACTCTCTGGCACAGTCCTGCATTTTTTCGATTCCAAACGCTTATAATCTCTTTGGAACGACACAATTTTAGAGGTGGGTCGCCAGTATTTGCCGTTTCTAATGTGTTGCTAAAAGAGCTCCTTTCCGAAGAAAATGGTTTCCTTCTTCATACAGAAATCTATTTCCATTATTTCTATATGGAGTGTACCATTTCTACGTAGTCTAGCAAAACTCTAACCAACTTCTTGTCACTAAGCAGACCATAAGTCTATTAGTTTTGGCAGAATCGCTAAAGCTTTCTTTGCAAAAGCTAAGTCTGCATGTTCGAAGATTCATGAAGGCTGTAAAGAATGACATTTATATTATACGCGATATGTCCTGTGTCCAGAGGCCTCCAGTGACATGTCTGGTCTTGCAAGATTTTTGGTTAATGCTAAAGTACAACAGGAGTATCGCCATTGACTGTGCAAATGAAATACAGTCAAATGTTGTCCTAATTTACTAGGTACACGACAAAAAAAGCATTTATCATTTCCAGTACAAGACATGTCCGCTATCGAATGGTTGACTGAGCTGAAAGGTTGATTTTTGTTTTGCTAGTTGACCAGAACACGTTACGCTTTAAATAACAATGATTAAGTCGATAGTATGCAGGAATGATCGTCATTATTAGAGCTGTCAGCTTATGCCACGCCCCTATGTTAGTTTTGATTTTAAATCTTACCCATTCCTAATATAAAATATTTTACTTCTGAAGGAGTTGGTTGGGAAGTTTTACGTTTTTCATGGCCAAGTTGTGTTTGTTAGGGCACGCTTCGGTTATCGGTTTTACTTACTGTTTGTTCAATTATTTTTTCACCATTCTTTTGCTAAGAAAACATTTTTTTTCTCTTCGTTATCGTATTTAACTTGTCCTCGCTGTCCAGCCTTTTGTTTGCTTACTTTCCCTATACTAAAGCAATCAATACTCAACGTTGGATATCCATTAGTGCAATTGTCAAAATATGTTTCCTGACTGGTACAATTGTCCTCAAGTTCTTACTAAAGCTGTAGATATTTTTTGTCGTAGTAGTTGGAAGTTAAACCAGAAACAAGCTGTGTATGTACCTATCTCGCAAGTTTTGTCCATTTTCGGCCCTCGCAACTGTTCACAATGCAATCAACTAAAACATCGTTCGAAACACCACCCACTCTGAATTCCAACTGTTTTCCCAAAGAATAAAAATGGTGACTCGGTTGCACCCGGGTTCAAACCAGGGTTGTGCTTATGCTTCGTTCAAAGTCGCAGTAAAAACATAAAAACGCATTTTTAGCAATTAGGGGGCATCACGCAATCAGCATGTGGCCTTTCTGTTCATTATCCAATCTGATTATACATGAAAACCAACAAATTTTTCATCAAGTTACGAGGATGTGTGCACGTTCTACCCAGGAAGTTACCTAATCACAGCTTTTCTTTACTTATTATAGTCTATTGATTGCGAAAAACAAACGTCAAGTTATTGTTCGTGAACTTAAACGCATGTCAGTTTACCAATTGCTTGAGATCTCCTACGACTATTATCATAGGGGGATATTACTCCAGTTTATTCTACCTAGAAGTGTATATTGTACAAAGCCTTTAGATGTTAGACGTTCCATTGCCCTGCGTTACGTTTGCTAGCTGACACGTGTAGAACAAGCGACTCCCATGAATTTATTGGCTCATTTGCTTCTCCTAAATGCTTTTTTTGTCAACAAAATTCCTGCTTTTCCTACCAACAAGCCAATTTCCTCCTGAAAATCCGTATTTTTGGAAACTTGTTCCATTAAAGTTTGAGGGAAAACCCATTAAAACAGACGATATTTTGGAAGCCGTCCTTTCAAAAGAGAAATAATGTTCGTGCTATCGCATAATATATTTTGCTACTCCTTTTTAGTACTTGTCACTGTTTATACTTAACACGATTCTGAAAAAGCTGTACAAAATAACGAATCATTAACACTGTTGTGAAGAATTCCCTCACTTTTTGTCCCTGAAGAGTCAGCAAGTTTCAGTAGAAGTAAGTTGTTATAAAGCTGACGTAAATGAGCTTCCATATTGTGCCAGAGCTTGTTAGCAATTCGTTTCCAGAAGGCGAGGTAATCTTATTAGTAAAAAATATGACAAGTAGCTTATAGGTAGGCCACCATCAATAATTGGACTAGTTACCAAATCATGTTGTTCGCACTTCCTGAGCTGATTTCATGGAGTCATTTTTGTTTTGAGGCAACCCAGCATATTAACCGTAAGCCCCTACAAACTTTATGAATTCCCGGAAACACATAAGAGCTCAGAGCAGTACCCATCAGTTTTTTTGTTGGAAAATTTTCCAGGAAAACTAATATCTTTTCATGAATGTTTGATTAGAAAAGAAGTACAAGGCATGGAAGCATAGTGCACGCATGAGTACTACTACTACCATGGAATGAAATAAAAAGTGGACGTGAAGAAAACAAAAATGAATATTGTACGGTTGAGTAAACTACTTGTGTAGAGTATAACCCAACAACAGCGAATTTTTTTTTTCAAGTTTTGGGTTTCTCTTCCATCTTGTGGATTAGTGGGTGTCATGCATGTAATATTTCACTAGCTTGAGAATGTTGTCTGTCATTGGAATTTTTAGGATTCTTGTCTTGTCACTTGGTTTGTGAGAATACAGCTGTCACAAGATTGCATAAGGCGAGTGTGAAGGATATGAGGTAGAGAGAGAGAGAGGGTGTAGGAGGGTGTCAAAATGAGATTATTTACGCAGCTTTTACCCAGAAAATATATGCTTACATTTAAAAACATGTTTTAATACTTGCATACCAAAACATATTTTACATTTTTACTGGTTGAATGAAACCAACAGAATGTTAATCGTGTATGTGTGCTGAATTGTAAGAAAAAAACGGGTTTTAGGAATTCGTGGAATTTGGAGCTCAGGTAAAACTAAGAAAATTAGTGAATTCCATGACCAATAAACAGTTTCTTCGTGCAAAAGCTATGTAGAGAATCGCAAAACATGTTTAAAAATAAAATTCTGTGAAGGCTTTCATATGGTGCGCGCAAATAGTTGAACTGAGCGTTTCAAGATCTATATCAATTCAAAAGAGCTCTCTAACATCTCTTGCTGCAATTCTACGGAAAACTGTTATTGCCTCCTATTCGCTTGACAGTCATGATGTTCATAAATGAGCAAGAAACAAACAAATAGCAAAAGACGAGTGTGAAATGAAACGAAAAAGGGTTTATTCTCGATTCTCTGGAGGAATTATCGTCAAGCTCGTTTGGAAAATGTGAGCTTAAAATATTTACAGCATACGGTACAGTTTTCCAAAGCAACTTCCTGTTACTTCCGGAGGACGCTTTCTCTCCTCGAAACATTTTTTTGTTGAGGCTTGCCACGCGTGGGAGAAAGCTGCCAAGTAATATATTAGAAAAGAATATATAGAACTGCTGTAAAGGAAATCCTTAAAATTATACAGCTTAAAACGGAAACATTGAACCGGAGGAGTTTCTGCAGTTCTCTACTGGATTTCCGACTCACACACACCCTTCTTGTCAAGTAGATACGATGAGATGCAATTTTCTCTGCTGGCTTTTGAATGCTGAAGGAAAGCAAGCCATGAGAATTATATTGATATAGTGGAGGGCTGTGTATCTCAGGACACGTATTGTATCCCTGATTTCGTATTCAAAAGGCGTGAAAACTTTTTCCGGATGAGGAGTCCCTAACTTGCTTCTTGGATTTTTCCGAAGGAAAACTGTGAAAACTATCCCTGCTGTAGAGGGAACTCTGCAACATTATTTGTATTCAATGTTTTCTCTCGAAATCTCTTGCTAGTTTGGCTCTGTGATTTTGGAACGCACAGATAGATTCAACCGTTATCCTCAAAAATTCGTTTCCGCAGTGTTTTCCATCTAATCTATTACGCAAACTGGCTGGTCTGCAATTTATTACAAACTTCTACCTTCTCAAACTGGCAGCTAGAAAATTTATTGACGTTCTTCGCAAAATTCATAAATCATGTTTTTATTATATTTTTCGCTTCAACATTCAAATTAGATTTGGGGAAAAGCTGGCATACCAAACCGAGTTCGAGTTCCTTGAGAATATATTGCAAAACTTTATTCATAATATTCTTAGTCTAGATACTTGTGTGTGGGAGTGTGTGTGTATGATTTCCCCAGAGGAAAATGTTTACGACTCATTTCAACATGCCAAAAGTGATTATCTCTTGTAACGACTCCTTTCATTGAAACTTTATTTAGATGTTTGGATTTGAATTGGTTTGTAAAATAGATTTATTTCGTCATACAGCAGTAAAAACGTTTATGAGTAAAATTGTTTGACAGATTTCATCTTTAAATGAGAGCTTTTCTGAGTGGTGGTGGTGATGGTTGCGTGTGGTATAGCTTTCAGAGCCAAGCCAAAACTCTTAATTCATTTGGTTGACGAGCAGAACAAGAAACTTGTTTGCAATAAATGCCCAGAAAATGAGTCAACCCTCGTGGTGGTATGGTGGGCTGATGATGGGTGATTTATTCAAATGGAAACAAGTGACAAGACTGGTTTTCTCGCAGCAGAAAATAGCTTTTACGCAAAATTAACGTTCACGACACAGTCAATCAGACTAAATTGACTTAAATGTATGAGAGTATTGTCAACTATAGAAAGCCTAAACCTTCGAACATTAAAACTCACAACTGACATCGCAGCATCGTAACTGTTTAGAAAAGGAGAATCTCAAGATAAAAATTGTACACAAAAGTCACAAACAAAACTAGATCGCTCCAGAAATCCTTATTAGCGCGGATTGTTACGTATTCCATTCAACAATTCATAAGACATGAAACTTATCTCTGCATTCTCAGCACAACACAAGTAAAATAAATGGAAATTTTCTTATCAGCGCGGAAATAAGTCTTTCTATTTCTTGAGATCTGATTGTGAGAAAAGAAAATATTGTGAATAAAGCTGTTAAACAAATACTGCCAGAAAATCAGTTTTTTTTCTTTGAAACGAAAAAGCTAAGCGCGTTGAATGGAACCATCGATTCCAGACTAAAAAAATCGCATTACGTATATGATCCCAAATGGACTGAGCAGTAAGGGGATATACGGACAATAGATCCAAGTTAGATATTTTGATCCATTTTTTTCCACAATAGATGCCCAGTGAACCTGACAGCTGCAAATAAAAAAAATTTAGCTCAGCAGCCTAAGAATTGGTTTCAGCAGGAAATACTTATTAAAGCTTGCCATTGTGAAGTTTCTCAAGCTTTATTTCAGATCAGAGTTTTTAGGTCTGGAAATGATTGTAGAAATAATTGAAGTTATTGAGATGATGATAAACTTTGAAAGAATATTGTCTAGTTATTATATGGAGACGAATCTAGAATAATATAATTGAACAATAGACTGTTTTGTTTATGCTTCAGTTGAGCTTTTTTATGCAAGAAAGAAAAACAGAGATGATGAAACTTCAGCTTTTTTTATAGCTGAATTTACTGGTCTATTGATAGGGGAGGGAAAAGGTAGAAACTTAATGGATCCATTGTAGATTCAATTTGGGAATAAATGTCAGTCGAAATGGCTGTCTGAGAGGTTGTTGTGCAGGAGTATAATATGATTTTAAAGAAAATAGCATTCCATTGTGGATTTCACTCACATTACCAATTCAACTCAACAATCTGGGAGAATATTGCATTGACTGACAAGTAGACTCTATCTGGGGAAGTGCTTCCATTTTATTTTGTGACGAGGGAACAGGAACAGATAAGGAGATACTCTTTTTTTCAATTTAGCGTGTATTGTATTGTGTACTGCGGAAAAGGTATGATATTGATTTACATTATGGTAGATAAAATAGTTGGAGCAATTGTGTACGACGGCCGCTTTACGAAATGGAATATCGTTCCACTTGCGATTGTCCAACTACGTAGTTTCGCCAAGCAATGACACTAAAGTATTTTTACTTCATGATTGCGGGGTAAAATGTAAATTTTGAGAGTAGAATGCTCCATTCCTTGTTTATTTACGTCGAATATAAGAAACTTTTTGGTAGGAATTGTCGAAAAATGCTTCAAGACAACCGTCAACTTCGTAAAGCTCTATAAAAAATTTATCTTACAACTTTAGAAACCTTTTCCCTACAGTGTTTTGGCATAGGTATGTGTATTTAGATACGGCCAGCGCCCCTGCACACAAGCCGTATAGGACCTTCCAGAAAAGAACTGTGGAGCTAATTGATTTGAACTTCTTAATCAACTTATTTATTTATCTAATTAATGAAAGGGTGCCACACAAAGTTAAATTATATTGTTTCATGAATACCTTGGATGAGTATTGAACTAAAACAGTACTGAAACTGACATAATTGAACGATACAAACTCACGATGACTGGCTGTAATCAGTCTAACAAAATTCTTCTTCTATCAAAATAGTTTTATTAGAAAAACAAGCAGCCTACATCTCCTGTAACCGTTTAGGTTTGCATTGGTGAAAAGAAAGCTTTGAGAAATCAAGTAAAGTAAAGGCTTCTTTCATCGAGCTAAAGTTGAGGGAGGTTGAATGAATCTAATTACTTGTTTCCCAACTTGTCATATTTCTTTCGCTTGATTGACCAGGTAAAGAAACGCAGGTAGTTACTTCAATTTATTTCGAGAATGAGTCTTGCTAACTATTAAAGTTTTCCAAATGGCAGAGTTTTAATAAGGGAACGATAAGAGTTATGTTCATAGAATAGAACTGCTGTTACCCAACTTGATTCACTATTCCTCACATTCTATCGTACTGTCTTCGACAGATTTCACAATGCCAATTTTTAACAAGACTCGAGTGGGTATTGCAAAATCAATTCTGTTATAAAATTTAAACACTTATTTTTATGCATGTGTTTTAGAGCTCTGGGTGTGTCGAGCTAGGTGTTAAGGATGGGTCTCTGCACATAATTGCCTGAAAATGATCAAGTTGCAAGACTTAATAATGATTCGAAATTTTGTTTTTTGTTTTTCAGGAAGTCAAAATCTGTTTGGAGGCTGAAGATACGTGCTGTAAGTAGTCCTATTTATATTACTATTCTATCCATATGGTTCAGTTACACTAGATTCTATGATTTCAAGATGTCCCCTTTTAGGCAGAAAACCATCAAATATGACTACTGTCTTGCTTCTTTACAGTAACTTTCAGCATTATGACAGTAAAGTAATCTAACTACCTAGACCATATTTATAATAACTTTTGCCACCTCGTCAAACTAATGATTACCTCTGGGAAAACCAGATCAACTTTTTTCCAATGGAAAAAGTTTTGATTGGAACACGCGCGACAGTTATCCAACATAAAAAAATGTATGACATGATCCGCATCAAAAGAATATAAGCTTTTTTTCTTGTAGTATTTATTTTTTATCTACGAGATGAGATCTCAAGTATTTACCTCCAGTTAGAACTTTTTTCTCCGCAAAAGTTTCTACCTTTAATGTAATTCCTAATCAAGCTAATGGAAAAGAAAAGTCTGAACAGAATTATGAAATTACAGGAACTACAAGCCGGCAATTTTTAATCAAGAAAGTATTACTGCAAAGAAGAAAACCTGTACCAAAATGTTGTTATTATTTTCATGTACTACTAATTTCAAAGCAGAGCACATAATTACATTATTTTCATCAAAGCCTAGCAAACTCCGTATAGCCAACAAGAATGCATCTCTACTTGCAACTTATTATTATAGCGTATTATGTATTTTCAAAAATCTTATCAGGGATCCTCGATGCAGCAGTCTATATTATGCTGGCTATATAACCACATATAAAACATTACTTACTGTGTTCACGTCTTCCAATATGCATAATCACACGAAAATTCTTTGTACGACTGATGATTTTAAAATTAGACATGAAGCTAGCAATTAACTCGAAGCTCCTCTGACTCCTTTTGATTACATTCAAAGACCGCCTTGAAGCACACCAAAAACTATTTTTCCTTCATTTTCGAAAAACTTGAACCAGTAAGAACCGCTCACCATTCTCACCTATTCGCTTTTACAATGCGTACGTGCACAATAGTAAGTATCGCAATTACAGCTCGATTAACTCGATTCATTTTTGCCGAGTTACCTAATCGGCGAGCTCTGTGGAGAAGAGGGTGTCCCGTTATTATGATGATTATCATGATTATAAAACCAAGGATTTTTATTTTCATAAATGGTAGTTGAACCGCTTTAAAAATCTTATACAGGATTTAGTCTTAATAACAGGGAAAAAGAGTGGCAATATGATGGGCTCTGAGTTCTGGGTGGTGTTGGATATAATTACAGGGTAGATAGACAATCATCCTTTGGTTCCCGTGTACTCACTGCGCTTTTCCGATATAAAAGTCGCCGACAGACTTGCCTTTTGCCTTTGACATACCAGTTCTTCTGGATTATAAAAAAATGAAATATATGCAGACCCTGTTTGTGTGAAGGCACCTGCGTAAGATTTTTTGAGAAACCACAAAATGCAGCTCTTGAAAATCAAAGTGAATCCCTGTCTCAAACAATTATAGTGCAAACGCGCGATACCAAAGTAAAGCATCTTATATAAGAAAGGTTGAGGATTGCATCTTGTAAAGTGGCAGCTCATGAACTCTACAGTTTTTGACAGCAGGGTTAGACCTAGAAAAGTTATAGTTTCGCCTTTTGTCTTTTGATTATCTCAGGTGTGAAAATTTCGAACCGCTTTGCAGAGATAATGAAAGACCGTGGAAAAGGATGAAACCTTTTTGTAACGAAGAATATATATCTTTTCAAAAAGCAACCTGACAATCTTGCAAATCAATACAAAAACTTGTATCAATGAAAGCAAACACTGAAAAATAGCTAAGCACGATGAAGCTAAACAATGCCACAAAAAACTAATTACTCCTAATGACTTGACAAGTAAAATACGCAAATGTCGGTTCTTTGCAAAAGTCAATCTTGACACAATAAGTGTTCCACGCTACAAACGACAAGCGTTAAATCTATTTTTCCTTTACGAAACAATACATCTATCTCTTCTCCTACACATAAAAAAATCATTAGCTAGATTTAATCCTTTAAAAATCGCCTAAATCTCTCTCTTACCCATTATTACACTCATTTGTGTTCTTGAAGTCGGCACCTTTTTCCTTTTATCAAAGGTCCTGCAGCACTGCCATTACAGCTAAGACGAATGGCCGAAAAAAACCATCTCAAAGAGTTGCGCCATTAGCTGCCGTGCTTTAACCAACCTGCTAAAAAATAAATATGATG
>VICI01002659.1:0-15756 GCA_019593645.1 Akabosia matsudoensis
GAGCTCCCTTGTCAATCAACAGCCTTTTAATGACCATTTCATACGCGTCATTCCCTTACCAAGAGAAAATCTGTTTTAAATCCTTTTGTTTGGATTTTCCATTGTAATGGGGAAACATGATAAAAAGAATTTTTAATTGACACCTACACACGTCAGACGTCCTTCAGTCATTCTTTTGTTTGTTTTATCCTGTATTATGTCACTGGTTAAATTCACTTGTGAATTGTTTCGTTTAGGGTTACCATTCAGTTCATTGTTTACTGGAGCCGACCCATCCTCGAAGCATTGTCGTCGACGCAAAGCCCGTACAGTTTTCAGTGACCAACAACTCCACGGCTTGGAAAAGCGGTTTGAAGCCCAGCGCTATCTTTCCACTCCCGAACGAGTCGAACTCGCAAATGCGCTGAACTTGTCGGAAACTCAAGTGAAAACATGGTTTCAGAATAGACGAATGAAACATAAAAAACAACTGAGGAAAACTGATAAGACTGGAGGGGCGAGCGGTTCCTCCAATGTATCCTCAACTGCTCCAGGGAAATCCCAGTCTGTAAGCTCATCCTCAGCGTCGTCTGTGAGTAGTTCACATAGCCCCGGAGCTGAAAAGGTGGACAGGGACAAGAAAGGAAACCAATTTGGGTCGTCTCATTTCCTCCATGTCGACCTCCCCATGGACTTTTCGCAGAGAGGGGCACCTGGAGACTCCATTCCGGAAGAAAGGCTCCATCAGTTCCAGCAGCAGCAGCATCGACTGCACATGCGAACACGGAGTGGAGGGCTGCTCCTGCATCCTGGGAATGCGCTATTGTACTCTCAGAGGAAAGGTGGATCGCCATTTAGTGAAGATGAGTGGCATCACCAGCAACTCAGATGCAGGTCGGATAAAGAGCATGCGATGGATGAGGAGGATGACGATGAGGAGAATGAAGAAGGCGAGGATATTGAAATTTCAGGAGGAAACTCTGAAGAAACTGTAAGAGTCTATGGGAGTAGTGGCGGAAATCGTCATTCCATGCAATCCATAAGCATTCCTTAGATATCACAGAATAGCTGTAAACCAATTACAAAATTGTGTCCGAATTAATTAGTCAACAAAATGGGTTTAGCTAGTCATAAATAAGGTGCCAGCATTTAATATCTTAAGAAATTAACTACTTTTAAATGTGAGAATTAATTCCAGTCATATAATTTAAAATGAGAAATAAATCGTACAAGCAGTGAAAGGTAAATGAAATCAAGCTGAACAATTGTACATTCGTTGCAGTTTGAGGATGTCAGTCGCTTGGAGCTCTCCAGTGGAGCCAACCCTTCCACCATTCTGGATATCAGAAAGTAAATAAATTATTTTATCATGTATCTTGGAAACCATCGTAGTACTCAGAAATTTAGCACAGTCTCTGTAGATTCGTTGAATTTAGCTTACTTTGGACATTACAGTTGGTTGCCCATTCCTGCTGAAGTCATGGGAACCATAATGCATAATACTTTGCGAATTGTATTCCACACCAAAGTGGGATACTTGACTTGTGGAACATTTGTTGAAATTATGTTCTCTGCCAGGCTGAATATTTGCCCACATGATGCTCACAAAATCATCCCGATCGGGTCTACTTTGTTCAAGATACAGACCCAGAGCGTGCATCAATTCGTGCATGATTGTGCCCACATAAATACAACCTGGACTATGCAGTGTTAGCCCCTAAATCCGTGACGAGAAATTGCAAATCATAAATTAACCCAATGATTGACTGGGGACAGATTTAAAAAAAAACAATTATTTTGTTTACCTGAGCGCCTCCTCTCTTTCCCACACTGGACGAACATCCTCCTCCTTTTCTGATTGACACGTAATCCCCAAAGGGAACTGTGCCGATGGGGAAGATTGCGAATTTGACACATGGTAGCACTTTACTTAGCTTGGACATGGCAGTATTAATTACCTCTCTCTCAAACGAACCTTGAATGAAATAATTTCATGTATTAACGAATGTAACGCCTGAAAAGGGCTTCGAAACCTCTCTTGTGCGTTTTTCTCACTGTAAGATTCGTCAATATAAACTGTAAAGTTTTTCCATCGGTGCTTCTCCTCAATAAGGCCGTTTTTAATGTCGATATTTTCTTCTGCTGACCAGGGCAAAGGTCCCACTCCTTCATTTAGTAGACTCCTTCCCTCCAAGTTTCCTCCTGACAGTACCATCGGGGCTGCCGTTGCATAATAAAATATTTCGCGGAAAGATAAAGACAGCAAAATGATTTCTGAAATCCGACTCATGATTTCGATTTACACAAGAAAATCCTTTTAAAGTTTTTGGGTCTGGATAATCCATGCCTTTGGATTGTTTTAGTTGTATGATACTTTATGGATGAAATAACTTTCTATTTATACCGTATGAATTTCATTCAAAAGGTTGGGATAGACATGCGTCAAAGATCCAAAATGTTTATTAGCCGAAAAGTGTCCGCATGCTTCGAGCGAAATCTCGTGGAAATTCGCAACTAAAAATTAAAAACTGCCATCGTCAGTTGTAACATTATATGTTTACAGACATATGTATTTTCTCGGTAGTTAGCATTGACCTACGTCAGAATTTATCAGAAATTCTGACTCAGAAAATACTATGTTCTACGCAAAAGATGGCATAGTTATAGTCATAATTCCTGCTGACCACGGTATTAAGTTATCCTTACTTGGGTTATCTACAGTTCTGAATAAACAGTACGTGGGTATCTAAAGACTTACCGTCAAAAATGTGTTTATTTAATCGCGATAAGATAATTAAATCGTGTTTTATAAATTCTTTTTACCAAAACCTACGCAAAATGGACGTAAAAGTTTAAAAACATAATATAAAAAGTAGAAGGTGATAGCAAATAAAGTAAAAGTAATTTCGTAGTCAACAATTATACATTTTTTTGAGCTTTTGAATGTCCGTCTTCTGGAGCTCTCCAGTAGCGCCGACTCTTCCACCTTTCTGAAACAGGAAACACACTAACGGTAACACAAAACTCGCAGTCGGCCACACTTAATTGTTTAATGCTTGCTGGGCTTTATATTTTAAAAGTTTCAAAGTTTACCTTCGATACGATTGTTGGTTTCCCATTTTTGCTAAAGTCGCGGCCTCCATAGTGCATGATACTTTGGGTATTATACGGGACACCAAAGTGGGAAACAAGACTTGTCCGTTGTTTGTTGAAATTATGTTCTCTGCCAGGCTGAATATTTGCCCAAATGATGCTCACAAAATCATCCCGATCGGGTCTACTTTGTTCATGAAACAGACCCAGAGCGTGAATCAATTCGTGCATGATTATGCCAACGTGCATGCATCCGGGACTGTTCAGTGTCAATTGCTAAATCATACAGATATATTACAATTAGATATATCCAAACCAATAATAAACGTACAAGTTTTTGGCACAAATGCAGCTTCCACTGATAAACTGTTTAAAAATATTTCTTTTACCTGAGCACCTCCTCTCCTTCCTACAGCAGACGATCATCCGCCTCCTTTTTTAATTGCCACGTAATCCCCTGAAGGAACTGCACCGGTTGCGTATATTGAGAATTTTACACATGGCAGGACTTTGCTCAGCTTTGACACAGCCGTACCAGTCAACCGCCTCTCTGATGAACCTTGAACCAAGCAATCGTTTTTAATTTTTAAAGTAACTGTCCACCGTGTTTCGATTAATAATTTAGATTTTGGGTTTTCTCACTGTAAGACTTGTCGATATGAACCTCAAGTGTTTCCATCGATATTTCTTGTCAATAAGGCCATTATTTAACTCAATGTCTTCGTCGGCTGAACAGGGTAAAGGCCCCATCCCTCCGTTCTCAGGATTCGTCTCGTTCAACGCATTTTCAAAGTCAGATATCGATGGAGCTGCAGTTGAAGTGTAAAGCACTTGGCCTAGAGCCAAGCACAATAAAACGATTTCTGAAATCCCGCCCATAGCTTAGATTTTCAAAAACTATTATTTTGAACTTTCTGCTGTAACAACTTGTATGACTTAGTATGTTCGCCACAATTGTAGTTATGAATGATTTAAAAGAAGGACAACTCTGCTTTTTATATCAATCCATACCCGCGGCAAAGTTTATTCCGCCATTAGTCAAAAATCCCTAAATATTTTACCAGCCGGAAATTGTTCCACATTTAGAATAGAATTTTATGGCATTCTAGCAATTGCTAAAGCCCATCGCAAGCTTTGTGTCCACATATTCCACTGAAATGTGGAATAAACGTTATGTGGCTTTGCTACTTTTGACTTTAATGATGCTTTGCAAACAAAAATAGTGCTTATGATGACCGTTCCGATTCCAAGTTATTTACAGATTCCTCCCAGCTAAGGTTGGTGGGTTCCTCCTAGCCACACAGGACGAAATAATTTGTAAACATGCATTTATTTGCTCTTATTGTGTGAAAAAATAGCGAAGGTCACTCATTACATATTATTGAATATATGCCACAAAAAATAAAAATAAATAAAATGCCTGGCCGTTCGCTTATATTCGTCATATGTATAATCCCCGAATAAATAAACAGTACCTGGAGTTTCAGAATAGTTACTAAATAATGTTTATTTTAATAGGAATTTAGATTGCCATTGTTTTATTACAATTCCTTCACCATGACCAACGCGAAATGGTCGTCATTTAACTGCTCTTTTGTAAAGACAGGGTTTCCTTGCGCATCCTTCACTTCAATGTAGTCCATCCTCGCAATCTGAGTGAATCCACGTTTCTTCGTGGCTGTTTTGTGTACGGACTGGTCACCAGAACAAGCGTGTGTTTGAACCCAGCGTCTTTTAAAGTCCGATATCGCAAATGTTTTAGATATATATCGCTACCGTTACTGGACTGGACTTCCAGTTCCACCGTTCCCAGGACGACGATCCCGATATTTCCAAGTATAAGATTATCATCCAAGGATTAAAGACGCACTTTGGCGTGATTAAGAGCTGCGCCGTTCCCCTCTAGCAGCCGCGCCGTTAAACTTTTGCAGCTGCTTGATGTTGTTCGAGTACGATTTTGCGGATTGTACCATATTCGGCGTCGAACATTCGGACGGGATAAACTTCACAATAGGGTACACCTTTCCGCCAGGCGCTACAAATCTGACCGTCTGCGTTGGATTGTTGTGCAGTTTAGGTGGAGTGGGGTTACTCATGCTGTCAGAGCCTCTGTACTTCATGTCAGTGTTCAGGAAGACTACGACTATATCCTCGTAGTTGGAAGGTTTGTCGCGTTTTCGCTGATGAACCTCATACTGGCCACTTTGTCTACGTGAATGCTTTGGTCTAGCACTTGGTGCACTAGCGTCGCCTGTAACACTTCCCATAGAAGCGTTCGCGCTATCTTCCTCGGTCGCGGTAGCACTCATGATCGCTGCCATTTTCTGTAAATTAGTTACTGGCTGGCAGCAAAGGTCCAAGAAGCTCTCTGTTCCAGCCAACCCATAGCTCTTTATAAAAGGCTTCAAAGCTTCTGCGGCAAGAGAACACGCCGCTTTGAACGTGTGAACAGTATCCTGATTGGAACAGTTCGCTGTCACGTTCAAGTTGAGTGCGAACGGATCCTGGACACACATGGGCTTCTCGGACTGAAATGGTTGACACAGGCCTGTGGCCAGGTTTGCTTTCAGAAGCTGCATTTCACATGGAAGGTCTTTTCCATAGGTGCTTTGGAATGCATCTTTAGAAATATAGGTCCCGGTAAGAGGACAGATCACTTGTTGGTCAAAGTCAAACGCTGCGAATTCTGTGAAGAATCCGTAAGCCAGCCTCAAAACTTCATGAGCGACTCCATCAGTGGACGGCTGCTCTCTGCATCCTTTCAACCACGGATGTTGCTTGTACGTCAGTTCTCGGCTGTAGCAGTAGGACGCATTCCAGTTGCACACGGTGAAGGATTGAACCCCGTCCACATTCTGAAGCTCGTGAACAGACGGAAGAATTTTTTCTCGGCGCAAGTAGGTAAACGCCATCATGATTAGAGCATAGCTCTTGACAGAACTGGGGCCGATAAGGTTGTGATATCTAGCCCAGTACCGGAGGAATATGAGCAGTCTACGAACTCGGTAGTCCAGTTTGGTCATGAGCTGAATCATTTTAGAGTTTTGAACAGACAAAACAGTTCTCGAACGCGAGATCCACTTTGAGACCGCTCGGATGAGTTAACTTGATGATGGGAACGCGGGCATTCTTGACAAAATACACGTTATCCGAGTCATACTTTTTCGTCAATAGTTTAGTCACCTTTCTCATTATCTCCATCTTCTTCTCCACCTCTAGATCCCCACGTCCTCTTTCCCCTGTTGGGAAAAAACACAGAAATTAATTATTAGTTAGTTCTTATTTGACTACGAACTCGTACAATCTGGAAATTCACATATCCCATACCTAAAGCGTCCACATACACGTCCAAATCCGCATTGACATCTGCAAGCCATGTTCTACAGGATCCAAAGGGATTTACCGTTGCTTCTTCAAACTCCTCGCGTAATAAGCCCTCCAGCTCCTCAATTACTCTTCCTCGTAGTTCATATCCCTTTTGATCCAGGGAAACGTGCACCAACAAACTCTCAAGCTGCTGGTCCCAGTTCATTGCAAACAACTTTTTCTTCAAACTCTCATGTCTCCGGTAGAAAAAGGACTGGTCCAGTATCGAGTTCCCTACACGGCAACCAAAAAAAAAAAATATTCGCAATGACTTAAGGTCACCCCGGACTCTACAGAATCAGTATCATCTTTTTTTCACTTACACTCATTTTCAGTCAACGAGCTTTTACTACTGAAACGCACCATGGACGAGACCACTTTGACATCCCCGTTCCTTTCATACTGTTTCACAAATCGCTGTGCAAATTTACTGCAAAAAAAACAAAAATTTAGTCCCAATTACATAATTGCGCATATATATTTTCTATCTTAAAGTCGTGTAGAAACATACCTTTGATCGAAAACTAGCAAGTAAAATTTTTCACTGCAATGGCTGAAAATATGGACGTAAGCATCAGTGACAAAACTTAGAGGCTCCAGAGTAGCAAAGTGACAAACGACATCGAACGGGTGTGTCTTGGGGTTCATTCCGTGCATCAACACACTCCTCTCATTTCTGTCCGGATCCTTCGTATGTTTGACTAGAGTATCACTCACCCCAAGATTAGCCTGATGTTCCTCACTGACCAAGTGCGACAGCCAGTCTTCGTAGTTTTCACTAATTTTCTCGCAGTAGCCGCAGCGTAACATTTTCAACCTAAAATCGTTTGAAATATTGGTTAGAAAATCATCAGTTCAACACTTTAAAATTTGACACGAGTGTCCGTCTCGATACTCAACTGCTAACTGCATCGTATATTTATATATGTGCACATAAAACATAAAACATACTATTAAAATCATCAAAAACTACACATCTATGTCCTTCAAAACAAGAAAATGGTAAATTAGGGATAAAACAATGCACGTTTGTGTGCCCAACAAAGACAACTCTGTTCAAGAGGCTCTGTTCATTGGAATGCTTACGCACGATGAAGTTTCGTTTCATATCGTGCAATGAATCTACCCTCTGTTCATCGTCCCAGTCTTCCCGATATGTTTGAAGGGTCATAGAGCTGTGAAAGACTCTTTTTCTTTTTTTTTTTTCCTTTTTTTGCGGGTCTCCCTCCCACTTGATCATGTCCCTTATTAGTGTCACGCAGTTTCAGTACATATATACCGGCATATAAAATTTGTGTGTACCCTGTACACAGCAACTTTATGACATTCCTCATTTCGGTTTCCCATTAGAAATCGTCTTATATTCTGGCTTGTTCAATTCATGGCATTCACTCGTTTTACAATTTCTGATGACCGACGAACAAAGCTAATTATGACAATACTGGGTATACTCTTTGCTAATAGCACTGGCAGTTCCAAGCTAGTCGCACAATCCCCATGAAACTTCTATCATGCAACCCACAACTGAGAGCACCGACGACTGCGTAACGGAAAACAAGACGGAATAACTATTGAAAATCCATTGTGATACGAGTTATACAACAGTGAACCAGTCAGTTGACTTTCTCCCTTATCAGAACCTTATCTCATCTGTGTCTCCATAAATATTACCTTCTACTTTCCTACCTGGAGAGAAAGCTTGAACATAATTCACAACAATTTTTCGTTATTTGTTAGTAATTAGAGTAGTGGAACGGATGAGATGATTTTTTCTAAAGCTCAATGGACTTGTAAACAAATGGGGAAGGAATGATGACAATTTTTCCTCTAGGCTACATGTTTTGTGCACCATGATGTACGTAGCGCAAAAGAACTACCAGTGGAAGCGCATGTTTGAGCCCATGAGACGACAGTTTGGTAAGATGAAAAGAGCTTGCAGGGCCGTAAGTTCAGACAGCTAGATAATCAATACCTGTAGTAAACCAAATGCTCGACATGGATGAAAAATGAGAGCCCAACTAATGATGGTTGATGGATGGATACTAAGATTCTTTATATAATATACTCTAATCGTCAAGAGTGCTCGAGTTTATGTTTGCTCATTCGCTCTCCACTTCATTCGGCCATCTGGTTGCCTTCCTTCGATCCAGGTTTCTTGAGTCAATTTGTATCATTACTGTACTATTTTTTCTCTAAAGCCTATGAAACCGTTACTTCTATCGCCAGCTTGTCTTGAGCAGTGAGTTTTAAGATAAAATTGATAGCAGTATGTCACTTCAAAAAACGAGGAAGGATTGCGAGCATACAAATCACTGACATGAATGAATGGCCGCAGCTTGTGAATTGACGTGGTGGAATATGGTATTGACAGTGAGAGAACAGCGAAGTGAGAGATGATAGAAAGAGAGGTAGGAGTAGTGAGTATATATACTTCATACAAACCAAACGGGTGAAGAATTAAGAAACATAAGCGTAAAAAATACTTCCTACATACGATGAGGATAATATCGCTGACATCAAAACCATCTTATTTACCTGCCGTACAAGTTGCATGCAAACATAGTACATTTTTTATGTCTATAACAAACCGTTTTATATTGCGAGCAGCGGTTTTTTTTTTGTTGCCTTTTTTCGTTTTTTCTTTTTGTGTTACCATCAGGAAGTGACCCATAAAGCACGTAAAAGCAAAGCTTACAACAGCCGTATCGCATACTTTTCCATTCTGGCAATTTTCTCATCAAAGAGGAAGGAAATTTCACCTTATTGTAACAAAAAAAAACAGGAGTAAAAAGAACACTCTGTACGTCTAATTCAATCTCATGTACGTTCTTTTTCCACCGAGAGAAAATCAATAGGGAAATGAAACTACCGGGATTATTGTTATACAAGTCATAGGTATTACATAGGCACTCCCGTTGCGGAACAATGGATATTAATAGAAAAAAATGGAACAGCAATCCCGTAAAAGGATACATTAGCAGGTACTTTGAGGTTTGTTCTCAAGTATAACTTCAAATGTTCTAATCGTTGCACTTCTTGAAGATTTTTGAAAAAAAAATGTCGCTACTCTTATTTGGTAACTAAACCTCAGTTCACTTGGCACATAACATGATATTTTAAAGAGAAGTTATGTCCAAATAGTAAGGAAATTAAGAGGAAATGAAATGTATGATATGTATCAAATAGCTGCATGAAGTACAAGTTGTAGTCTTTATTATCCGAAACGAAATACGTATACAGCAAGCAAAAGTCTGTATGAAATTCTCGTTTACTTGTGTTATAAAACAGGCCAATAAAATTGAAACGTAGCATTGATGGCTGCCAGCTCCGAATTTCATTTCATTTTTTCCGATGAATGCCTCTATCCCCACCCTTCAAGTCCAGTGGTTATTATGCGTGCTGGAACTGGATGTAATTAAATGTACCAAGAGAAAGCCGAAGGAAATGATAAAGCTGAGTGAAGATGACGAATAAAGATAAAATGAGTGAATATTGTGCAAAATGATTGCGCTCGTGAGACATGAAAACAATCAAAAGCATCAAAAGTTGGAAAACCATGAAATTACTTGCCAGACCGAGCATAATAATGCTGAAAAGAACGTATGAGGTTTTCCCATCAAATCCAGATGTTCACAAAAAGTACTATTTGTTGTTTATTATTACTTTCTAACAACCTCAGACTCTGTGTAAAGCGTGATGCTTTGTAGATGTCAAAACTATATAACAACTTTCTTTTCAATTGTGTTCTTCGATTGTAAGCTTTTCAAAAGATATGCTTGGGTACATTTCCGGATAATAAATGACAGCACAAAGCCACTTTTATTTCAAGTCAACCCCTGTCAATAAAAACGTTCAAACTAGCATTACTGATGGAAGAGTGGGAGCTCCTCAGAATAAAGTGAAAGTCTTGCCAGTCGATTGCCAATTTAGCATTATGACAGGGAGGGAATGATTTTTTCATTTCCCTGCCCATTGTGATCCGACCATTATTCACCCGCTGCACGCTTCTCTTAAGAGCTTGAACTCCATTTTCTACTTAACCCTTGGTGGAAAAATTTCTAGTCTTTTGTGTACTCTTTCGCAAAATATGGGGTTTACAAAAGTTTAAGCGTGTTTTTTCGCATAACCTATTAGGCTAGAGTTGCCGAGGTCTGCCTAGTATGATGATTAAAACATAAAAGGAAATGAGGTGGGAAATCAACAAAGTTTTTCAAATAAATTTCTCGTCATGTTCACACCTTCTGTGTTCCTGCTTAACTTTCACCATAACGTAGGAGATTGATAATTCCCAATTTTCCTTTTGATCTTGTGCTCACACAAGTTAAAAGACTAACTATTTTGGCTGAGGATGACTATGATCAAAGGGTACGCAAACTTGTGTGATGCCACATAAAACTCACTTTCTCACTGCTGATGAGAACTCCTCTGTTTCAGTTTCAATTCTCATTAAAATAGCAAAATTTAATCACATTCTCAGCCTCAGATATGTAACCGTTAATAATTTTGCATGTATTTTGTGGTCAGACCCATTTTGGTATTATTCAACAAGATGGCCGATGGCCTTTACCACCGTGACAATCTCTGGAGTGAACCTCAAATTTATCCCGAGTATTACGAAACGTTTCTCTTTCTCATGTTTTTTACACGATTAGTTTTCATTCTGCAACGTGTCAGCCAAGTAAGAATCTAAAAACCCTTGAGGCACTGTCCTTAAAGCCTTCTTTGTAGGTTGACGTATCTTAAACTTGGCTCTTTTTCAAATTGTCTCACAGTTTGCTCTGCATTCTCATGGCAGATAGGCAATTTTAGTCTTGGCTAGCATTGCTGTGGGTGTATAAGACATGACCATTCATTTCCTATCAAGATTGAAAAAAAAGATAACCAAAAAAAGTCAGTTTACAAAATACGAGTTGTAGAAGTATTAACGTTTATCTTTTTCTATTTGCAGATGGTTAACCAAAACGTTGAATAGAAGTGGGGAAAAATGATGAATCATTTGTAAACAAGTGATCTCTCTGGAAATGGAATGCACTTTGGTTGTATGGAAGTGAGTGTTGTTTCCGCGTTTCATGTTGGAACGTGGCATGGAGTCACTCAGAGAGTCATACCTTTTACTGGAATTCCGAGAGTTGTCGTGGCCATTCCTTTTATTGCCTGTTTTCGTTGTAACTGGATACGCCTCCACGTGGCTTCTCTTTTTTTGGAGAATATACTCCAGCCGACTTTCACCTGAACGGAGTAGCAGTACAGGAAGTACAGCTTTGAAGCAGGAATAAATTTTGTTTGACAGATGCTCAAAATGCGAATGGACGAAATGCTAATAGGCGATAGTAGTAATAATAGTGGGGCGTGTTCTCCAAGTGATCCAAGTGGTGCCCTAAAATGGTCTGAAATGGATCTGAGTCAGGTGACCCTGAACACCAGCTGGCCTCACCTTCAAAGCCATACAAGAAACTTTGAAAGTAGTCCGTTTCCGGTTAATCCTGTTATAAATTCTAGGGTTGCCATTTGGTTTGGAGACATACCCTCCCTGACTGTGGACGGACTTACTCAAACAACCAACGAGAACGGGAAGCCAGCATTTGAGTGAGGTTCGACAACAGTTAAGAAGTATTCGAACTGGTGAAGCGAGAAGAGTCTCAAGTCATCATAATCTTCCATTACATGTCGTGATTTGGTTTTGACTGTATGAACCTCGTGCTCTAAAAATTTTACTCTTCAAGGTTGGCGATACTGTAATCAATCATACCATTTGATTGACAACCTTCTCGATAAAAAATGCTAATCATATCAGTACCGCTCTCATACATATTGACGTTCGTACACCTGGCCACGCACGCCACAATTTACGTAGTTTGCAAAACTGCCAAATCACGATCGAATATGGTGGCTTGCAAGAGAAAACGAGAATATAAAAGTATACCAGTAAAGTACTGAACCATATAGTGTGAAAATTTTTGTTGATTTCCCGATTTCCATGCAACCACGCTCAGTTGCAAACATACAAAGGAAAAAATGCGTTATGCTGACTCTCTATGGTCACGCTGTTCATTCTTTTTAGTTTTTGCATTTTATCAAAACCTATCCTCTCTGGATCACGTGACGTTTATTACGTAGCTGAACTTTGTTCAGCAAGTTATGATATCGATGAGTTTGTCTGTCTGTCCGTCTGTCTGTCTGTCCGTGTGCGCTCTACAGGCCGTACCTTTTGGCCGATTTCCACCAAACTAGGCAGAGGGATACTTTGGACCCTGAGTAAGATCCATATTGATTTTTAGCCAAATTGGTTGACCTTAAGGGTCGGGGTCAAGGGTCAACTTTTTCTTTTAAATTGTGATATGGCATGCGAGGTGTCATTCGAAAGCCCTTACTGAGAAGAGACTAACGGTGTGGTTATTTTGGATTTTTGTCACAACTGTAAAGCGGCATCAAAGGACAAATTTTTGCATTTAGCTCTCATTTCTTTTAAATTGTGATATGGCATGCGAGGTGTCATTCGAAAGCCCTTACTGAGAACAGACTAACGGTGTGGTTATTTTGGATTTTTGTCACAACTGTAAAGCGGCATCAAAGGACAAATTTTTGCATTTAGCTCTCGGACGGACGACTTTCTGGATTGTGCATTGAAAAGTGGAGAGTGACATATCCTAGGACATATCATTAGAAAGCTCTCAACTAGGGCTACTCAATGCAGTCTCTTTTCCTTAGCTTTTTGCTAAGTTGTTTTCCTTCGCTTTTTTGCTAAGCTTTTTCCTTAGCTTTTGTGCTCAGCTTTTTCTTTAGCTTTTTTGCTAAGCTTTTTCTTTAGCTTTTGACTGGACTGTTACTGTTCAGCTACGTCTTTATAGCTTTAAAAGCTTTATTATGCTTCGTAGTTTCTTTTTTTTTTTTTAAATAAATCACTGCATTGTCAGCAAGTTGTTTCTCACTAGGGCTTGTCACATGAGAAACTGATTTGTACACAAAATTAAACAATACAAATAGATATACAAAAACTGTTCGTGTGCATCCTATGAATATTTTCTCGTTGTCCTATTTTGTACTCTCTAACATACGTTGCCCTGGAAGCAGTGACGTGATACAAAATGATAACTATTTGCATTAATTTAACACGGTCCTTGACAGTTTTAGTGCCTGACTCAGTGTAGTTGTACATTCTGGTTCTCTAGTGTGATATCATTAAATGGGTCGCGATGGTAGTATCTGGTTGCTATAAGTGCAAGAGCTATGTTATTCCCTGGTCAATCAGTATTTCAAACCCATCCTTATCTCTATACAGTACTACCGCCGGACATCTTTCTTTTCAACCCTACAAATATTCAGTCACGTACGCTTTTCTACTTGCATCAAATGCCATTTGAATAGATTGGAATTTTTATGCGGAACCTTTCCATCTGTATCCATAATTTATCCATAATTTACGCTTTTAGGGCTAGTCTTTAATTTTAAATCACAATTTATCCTTAGTCTAACTCTACATAAGTCAGTTTGAGCCCCTTGCAAAGCATCTTGCTTGAAAGTGGTCACGGAGCAAAGAGATCAAGTCTTGCGCTTCCTCTTTTTTTTCATTTTCTTTGCAGTGAATCAACGTTCCACTGTTTTATACGACTTTTGAGCGTCAACATTTAACACTTTATTCTATGATCATGTCCACTTTCTCCTTCTCTCTGGTCACATAGTGACTGCAAATAAAACATTTCCTTTTTGAGAACAATTTGGAAAGTTTTTGGAATGGCCACTACGTAAAACATACATGGCCTATAGCTCTTTTGCTGCTCTATTTCCCCAGGTAGAAGTTTGCTCCTTCGAATTCCTATTATCGTTACGAACTAGGGCTGCGCCGAGTCCACCACTTACCCGGACTCGCCGGGTACTCGATATATGACTTATGGACTAAAATGCGACGGGAATACCGTATTGCAGGAGTTCATCCACATAATTGATCATTTGTTTGTGAAAATGATAACGATACAGCTATTGTACTGTTTCAAGTCATTCACATACGATCCTTCCTTCCCGATCCCCGTACTTGCAGTCCAGGATACGTAGTTTATGTTGTAGGAATAACAAGCGGCCAGTATTTCACTATAAACGCTATAGAGAGAGGACTTGAAAAACTTGCTAATTGCTTATTCTAAAAAAATCACTTCTCTGACTCCTCTCTGGATTTGAAAAGTCAACGAGTAATGTATTCTTCAGGTATAAGTTCACTTCTGCATTATGAACTTTTCACACAATCGCATGTCACAAGCTAGTTTCTTGTCGATAATTAGTCCAAACAAGCATTTAAAATGTGAGGTAATGATCTTAAGATAATTGGTTACACGACTGTGTGCTTGAAATCGTTCATTTTTCACTCTAATCATTTCTTTTCCTCCATAAAAGTTAAATTATTAAACACACGGCGAGCCCCGGGTAGATGGCTTCGATACTCGGAGAACACCGGGTACTTAGAAAACGCTCGAACCAGGCAGAGTACCGAGTCCATACCTGGTTCCCGGCGCAGCCCTATTACGAACCACTTACTACCTCCTATTTCCCCATTCATGTGCGCTTTTCACATCCTTTAAAATTTATTTGTCGCGTATCCTTTCATAATAATAATAAAAATAATGAGATGAACCGCTTATCTCCTGGCAAGTCCCACGCGAACAAACTCCTTATAAAATTGCCCTTCCAGGACACGTCTTGATGAGGATGATATACGCATGGTGTCGTAAATAAACTAAAATGTAACAAAGTTACAGTGCATCCAAGATCGAAAGTCCGGTCCTGCCATTTAAAATGTACTGCATTTTAGGACTTTATCACTTGGACGTCCTATATGTAGCCTTTGAGGATAAGGTGTGTGCTAATTAATGTGTTTCGCCGGGGTAACCTAGCCACCTTGTTCATCTTTTCTGACGGCTTACTTTCTTCTTCGGGCTTTTACGCCCTTCTTTCAGGTTGTCTAATCTTCTGTCATCAGCGTGCAACAAAGCTGGTTTATCCATTCCTCGTATTGAGACATCCATATTCGTGATAATCATATATACTCACTACTACTCATCCAAACATCAGAACATAGCCTAGCTTAGGCGGCTGTGAACATTCAACATTGTACTGGAGTCCAACTTGGATGTTTATACGTTTTTAAGCCAAAGTGAAGCTACTGCATTGTTACGTCCAATTTTGGACACCCATGTAAGCAAACTGAATAGCAGAGGTTGGCACTACAAATCTCTCTATTCATTTTATCTACCATACGTATTAGTATTGGGTGTTCTGACAAAAATATCAATGTTTCTGCTAAAGTAAATGTATTTAACAATGTAATGC
>VICI01002660.1:0-15753 GCA_019593645.1 Akabosia matsudoensis
ATGAAAACGGTCTAAATAAAGGTTCGTTTTAAAAAGTCGTATACCTCTATTCTATGCTATAAAGTAATTTAAGTAAGAGGCTTCGACAATTTCCCATTCGGTCTGGCAAAACTCAGACCTTTTATGGCATACTATAACCATGTTGTTTATATTCCTGCATTGTTTGCAGCAAGCTCACTTTGTGCATTTTACGAAGTGAGCAGTAAAAATGAGTTGAATTCACGCGCTTACGAAGGAAGCAAAACTCGTGAAGGTCCATAAAGTTTACTTTTACTATATTTTATCGTGGTAAATGACCCATACTCTAAAGTTTGTTTGATGTAGAGCTTATTGTTCTCTTAGGATGTGATGTTTGCGCTATCGACTATTACCTGGCTGAGGTATCTTCTCTGGTAGATAAGAAAGCCTCAAGAAGCAAACGATGCTAATATTATATCACCCACTTAACAGATTTATTACCTTTTTTGAGTATACATATGTTACGGTATCGTGCGGCTATGAGTTCTCACTTGCCCTCTCTGCTTCATTAGCAGTAAAGTATAAATTAATGTGGAGATTTTTATGTCCGAATTTATTATCACTATTGAACGACGAAGAGGAACCGATCAGAATACAATTTACATTGTTACGTGATGTACCGAAATATCGTTTATATCGTAGCAATTCAGACCAGTCAAAACTGTTATTATATACCCCATATCCATTTAAAGAAAGGGCAAACTTTTATTTTATTATTTTAAGAATGTGAGATTCCCTTGTGTCTAGTGTGCGTGGATGTGATGTGCCAAAGAGCAAGTCCCTTACCGGTAAGTTCACACGTATTCTTCTACGTAAACACCTTTTATGACGGTTAAATGTGCTAGGGCATGGGACTATATACTTCCTCTCCCGCTACTTCATAATCAACTTCCTCGGCACACCTTAGCTACGGATGCTACTTTCGAAGAATTCATATGCTGTGCTTTTAAGACTGAAATAACGCGTTTCCTCTTTTATGACAGGGTCTAGTCTAATGATGCTAATTTTGTTTTTAAAAACATATCGTTCGTCGTTTTTTCGAAGAGGGTATTACAAAATGCACAGCTAGCACTACGCATGTACTGAATTAGTGGAATCATGTTACATATCGACTATGACACTATGACAGTAAGCAAACGACTAGTTGGACATTATTTCACCCTTCCAACGATTCTTTAAGTTGGAGCCATCATAATGTTTTTATTCGTGAACAGATAAAAATGTGACATCGCTAACAGCAGCCATCATAAATCATAAATCGTATACTTTATGTCAGTAGTCAGTACAAAAAATGAATAGTGCAGCTAAAAGACAACTGGGCCATGAATTTTCGGTGATTTGGAGCTACTTGTAAATAAAACCGTCAAAGACTGTAACCTTACGTTTTCTGATTGTAAAATCTGTTTCATTTGAAAGTGACGAGCTTTTTACCTGACAGATTACATGATTGTGATAAAATGGGCTTACAAGTAGAAACAACAAACAGCACACTTTAAGAGATGAGATAAAAATGTGACATCGCTAACAGCAGCCATCATAAATCATAAATCGTATACTTTATGTCAGTAGTCAGTACAAAAAATGAATAGTGCAGCTAAAAGACTACTGGGCCATGAATTTTGGGTGATTCGGAGCTTCTTGTAAATAAAACCGTCAAAGGCTGTAACCTTACGTTTTCTGATTGTAAAATCTGTTTCATTTGAAAGTGACGAGCTTTTTACCTGGCAGATTACATGATTGTGATAAAATGGGCCTACAAGTAGAAACAACAAACAGCACACTTTAAGAGACGAAAAAGATAAAAAATAAAGACGAAAGCTTCGGAAAGTCACAAATATACTTAAAACTTACCTACATCAAATGCACGGGTAAAGTTTTCACTGTGTTCGATGTATTTTGTTTCTTAAAACCAGAAACAAACAAATAGTTCTAGAATCGAAGGGTTATGTTTATCGGACTGTATCTGAATGTTTAAAAAGTCTTACCGCTCATATTTTATTTGACTAAGATCGTATTTCGTCGTATTATTGCTAGAAGCTTAAAGCGTTAGGAGTAGATCCCATAACTTCGCACCATCCACAAGCCGGTAAATGTTACGTCAATAATAAACCCTTTCCGACTTTTATCGAGCTACCCTTTTCTCAGCTACATTTTGTTTTTCTAACGCTATATAAAAATTGACTTCATAAAACATTAGGAACACTCATCAAACTGATATCGTATGCGCATTTTTCTCGTTTCTTGATATTTTTGTGAAAGAACTTGGGCTTCACTGCCAACCTAAAACTGGCTTGAGTAATGGCTGATACATTGTCATGATATTGATATAAATCATCCAACAAGATTGGTAATAGAAGTCTTGGGATGGTGAAAATTTGTTTGATCTATACAAAATATGGGTATCCGAAACTTCGGAAAATATTACTTGGCGCAGACACAGGCAAAGCTGGCATGAAGTCCATCATGATTTGCAGAACCCTTGTGTATTATCGACATTTTCAAAACACGCAGTCGGTTCATCGTTAGCAGATATACATACAATTCATAATATAGTGCAGTAGTAAAAGTTGGAGCAATTGAGAAATGTGAACGTTAGGAAGTTCAAATATTTTTTTCCAATATTGTTCACTTAGCACTTTCCATTCCACGTCATATCTACATACTATAGGGCACCGATGTTGATGGAAGATGAGACATAGGAAGCAGGATGTCACGGCTGAGTAACTTGCATGGATTTTCCGATCTTTTGACCTTTAGCTTTACTCTTGGCTAATTCTGTAAGGGATTGAGTTACTTAGAGCGTAACATCAGCGAAACTGGCGAAAGAGCTACGAGCTCGGAAATGTCATATCATCAGAGAGCATTGCGTTGTTTGGCAAGGATATGTTTCCAAAGATTCGTCGCAAGTCATATTGTAAACTATTGACTTGATATTCTGTTGAAACGAATTTTCTGAAACAGCATTAATGACAGTGTGTAGTTTATACTAGATGTCAACCGTTTTGCATTCTGTATTAAGCATACCTGCTTACAATGAATTGGAACTATGATTGACAACTGTTAGAGATAAAGATATGTTCCACACCTTTGCTCACTTTACATATGCTCCTATTTCGTAATGCCAATAATGGTGCCTTGCAAAAGGCCAGAAAAGTATAAAAATCGTTTCCCAAGACGCCTCTCGCGCACCAACTCGAGTAGCGCCATGAAGCAGATTTTTCTCATGGAATCGTTGCTTGATTCAATTTACAATTTAGCTAAAACGGAAGGAACAAAAGGAAGCGACACCGCCAAGTCTACGCACGCTGATATTTTCCCCTCCAATCCAAGTAATGAATCGCCTACTTAGTTTAAGCCAGAAGGCAAGTTGTTTTGTATTCGGTAAGCTCAGCGTGATTGCATTCCAAGAGGTAAAAATATCAAATGATTAGACATGTTCAATCCGATACGATATCGTGCAATCAGATTTTTTGAAAAGTCTTCATGAGAAACTTTAGTTCATATGCTTCCACACTTGCGGCTTTGCTAAAAGCCATGCAGTTGCACGCGGGTCTATGTAGTGTCACAGCGGAAAAATACAGGTAACGAGGGGAGAATAAATTTCATGATTAGCTAAATTGTTTTATTATTAATGAAGCCGAATATCGTGCACCAAAAAGTCACCATTATTATTAACAACGCTACCTGATACATTCCTCTACTGCCGGTATAAAAGGATTTTTGTCCATAATGAAAAAAAAATAATACAGCAAGCAATGTAGCTTATTTTTATGCTGTTTATCAACGCAATCCGTAAAAAAATCCGTGGTGTACTCGTTCGCTGTTGTTGTGTGCAAGATGGATTGATAGATGAATTTTTATGTTGCGTGTATGTCATGTCATGTATTCGACGAGAGTTTTTGTAGCTGTGGCAAAGCGGAACTTCCTTTCCATGATCCATCACGATCATAACTTTGGTTGATGACGATGATCAGATAATGATTACGATGTCGATGATTCTGATTGTAACGCACAATATGATGGGATTTAATGGACTCTCAAAGTCACACAGCCTCGGAAAATCACGAAGAATTGTAGTGCAAGACTGGCAAATAAAAATATAATGAAAATAACATAAGTGCACGATCATTTTGTCAAAACTGCGCTGTGTCTAATATTATTTTTTTTGGGTTACATATATTTCAAACGTAAATGATACAATCGAGCTAGAACATGTGTATTTGATGTTCGTTGATCTAAAACATACTTTTCTAC
Source organism: Akabosia matsudoensis (assembly GCA_019593645.1). Taxonomy (NCBI): domain Eukaryota; kingdom Metazoa; phylum Arthropoda; class Collembola; order Entomobryomorpha; family Paronellidae; genus Akabosia; species Akabosia matsudoensis. The sequence goes on from VICI01002660.1 coordinate 4,273, forward strand.
TAAAGCTGATAAATGAACAAGTAATTTTATTATGGTTGGCTAAAATGGAGGAAAAAAATCTGGTAAATATGATTTTAAGGTAATAAGTTGACTTGTTTCATCAATTTTTTGACAACCATTCAAAAATTATATGGTTGAAAACATATTGAATGCATTCACATTTTTTATTGGATTTTAACAAACTCGTCCTCCTAGATCCGTCCCATTGAAATGGATTACATGTTGCGGTGTTTTAAGTTGTTAAGAATTAACAAAACAATACAAATAACACTAATATAAAGTATGTAGTAAAAATTTGTGTAACCGCAAACTTCCGCACTACTATCTGGTATTACATGTTGCTGTGTTTTAAGTTGTTAAGAATTAACAAAACAATACAAATAACACTAATATAAAGTATGTAGTAAAAATTTGTGTAACCGCAAACTTCCGCACTACTATCTGGTACATTGACTTTTAGCAATGGCGCCGTGATTTCGTCGTACAATTCATGTCTCACGATTAAGAGCTTGAAAACCGATTCATGTAAAGTTTTTAGCAAAAACGCGTTAAGCGCAAACCTCTGTTTTTATATCAAAGAGAGAGAGAGAGAGCGGTACAGTTTGGAGAAGAGTTACATGACAATCGTTGCGTGTCATGTGATGGGACCTAGGATATGTGACCGTACTGCTACTACAATCGCCTGGTGTGATCAAATAAAGCCACTTTCATACTACTTGATACATGTATCATCCATCTCTCTTCCATTATGTACGACCACACCTTAACCCCAGTTCCTGTTGCAACATGCATCAATAATGATAGTTATTTTGCCATAAATTCTTAACATCTCTTGCACTCGAAACAACGTTAACAAGGTGTACTACCACGCTATACTTATCTACCCGCAAAAAAAGTAGTCATTTGTCACAGACCCTATTCGACCATCATTTTCTGCTAAAATCTCAAATTTGTTAGAAGAATAGCTCCATGTTATTCCAGAATGACTAAGAAATGATAGGGATTATGTCTAAAAACTAGGAAGATGGGATTCTGTGTTCATCTGTTTCCTTTAAGTAATATAAGTATATTTTGTAGTACATCAAGTACACTGAGCTCTTTTTCGGCTCCACTCTTTGACTCACTTCCGTTTGATGTCTGATCAACGAGATTTTTTACGATCGGATTAAAGCAAAGTGTCTACTTCCTTTTTTCACCAAGCATTAAACTACACTCATCATGAACATGCTTGCCATTAGGGCTCACTCAGCAAAAATATCGACATCATTGCATATTGCACTTGAAACATAACTGAAAAATCATGGACGTTTTTACAGAACCACTGCCGCCCCTTTCAGCATTAGATTCGAAAATGAATTTGGATTTATTATAGCACGCACGATGTTTAAGCATTTTTGGTCCTCGGAATTGTATGCGTATTAATGTCATATCTGAAATTGCATGTAGTTCATACATTAAAAATATTTTGACTTCTTACAATTTGCGAATCTCAAAATTTTTAACTCCTAGTGGCATGTTCGTAGCTTAAAAAGACAAACAATTTTTAGTTTGAAACCTTCTAGGTCTAAACTGGGTGTAGCATGAATAATTGAATAATATAAGAAAATATTTAATGAAGCAAACACTATAGGACCTAAAAGGACATGAATCAGTCAAAATAGCACATCACCAGTAGCAAGACATTATAAAAATTTACGCAATGAAATGCAGTCCTGGGCTAGGCCAGACCACCGGAATAATAGGAATTGAAAGAAATTACCCCTGTGAAATAATTTATACCCTCTATTTCATTATTATTCTCTCGTTCCCGTTCCTTCCTCTCCTTTCTATTGCTGCTGTCGACCTTTAAAAATGTATTACTTACTACTCGGGTTCTCTCTCTCTCTCTCTCCATTCAAGTCGAAAAAATATATTCCACAACATCTAAAAAAATACTCTCAAGCTGCTGAAACTCTTTTTTTTTTGCTCCCCATCCGCCGCAACACTACGCAGATATATACATCCCTGCCCAAGCTACATACCTAAAAAACTACCCACACATTATACATTCATTTCATCGTATTGCTCAACTCAAACAGTCCATTTTATAATATTATATGTCGCCTTTTCTTAAACATACTCAGTCAGTGGATGTTCATCCTCCTCTCTACTTTTTCTGCTGCTGTGATTTCTGTTGCAATGCGACTCTGTTCCTTTCTCTTCTTGCCTTTCCTTGCTCGTTGTAAATTTTATTGTTGTTCCAAACCTCTCATCATATTCCATCCCTTCCACCAGTCCATAATGTACTCAAGAGTGTTGTGCACGTTCCATGGGCGCAAATAAATAAAGGAACGAATAATACTCGTAAATCTGCGCCCGGTAGAGTTTCATAAAAATAAATACAAGCGAAGAAGACATGAGGTAACCAAACGTACAATTTTGTACACCTGGATAGTTTTTTTTCCTGCGTTTTTGTTTAGGATGCGAGATGTGAGAAATGATGATGATGATGATTTTTCTCTATTAGTAAATCTGTGTCGCAGGTCACTTTATCGTAAACATTTTTGAGATTGAATACTTTTGCAGGCGGAAAGACCAGTGGAGAGGTAAAAATAATAGGAGTCCTTTCATCAGAAATAAATTCTTTTGTGGCTTTGCCGTATAGCCTGTTCGGAGTTGGTTCGGCATGTTGTGATGACGAGGATGGCACAGCTTCACAATTCACAACACGATGCTTCCTTTCTTCTCTTTAAATATGCACATACACTTTCGTATGTCATCCATCGTTTTGCGATTATGATTATTACTTTAGTTTATCATATTGTGTCGGAAAGGGGGCTCCCTTGTGTATTTCTTTGGCTTAAAATATTTGGTATTTTCGATTGTTTAGAGTCAAGAATAATATTTTAGCGTAGCACGAGCGGAGTGATATATACTGTCAAAGATAACAGAGGAGGGGACAAGCATCAACAAGAGCAATAATAAAAATACATAATAACAGTCATCACCAAAAACTTGAAAGCAAAACCGCAAAACAAAACCAATAGGATATGTACAAAGTTGAGTATGTAGGTAAATCCTTTGATCTGACCAAAAATACAAGTCGCATTTAGATTTTTTTACTTAAAAATGGAGCTATTATATGCTCCGAGTCTTCAAGATGATATAATTGATATCATCATGGGCCACATACAAGTAAGCTGTCGAAAGACTTCCTTCGACAGTAGTGAAAAGGGTTGTCTTACGAAGCACACGTAGTTAAAATTTCCAATTGTCTTGAAAAATAATTTTGTTACTCCAAACTCTAAATTTACATTGTAAATCCATGTACCAGAAGTCGTGGAAATACGAACTAAATAAATCCAGATGCTCAAATCCTGACATACGTCGGAAAATGTACGAATAATTTGGTGATAGCCATTCGAAATGATCACAAGTGATAGACAACGGTAAGTTGACTCCGTTGTGTTTTGACTCACTTGAGTTAGATATTAAAACATTTATTCGTGCGAAACTTTCCTTCATTTCCATTTTCTTAGAACAGAAATGTCGCTGCCTCAGAGATAGCATCTCATCACAAATTATGCAGACTGTAAAGATAATCTGTTGCTTGTAAAAAAAGTGGATGTCTGCCAGAACCACTTCGCGGGTGATATACTGTTTCAGACATTCGTATAGCAAATCCGGAATGAGTTCATATTTTGTGGAGAAAAAAAACATTGAGAATACCTTTGTCACTGCCATAGGTTGTACTGTTTCCAACAGAATATGAAACAGCCTCTCAGTTTAGTTATCCGGTAAATATCCGATAAAAATACGTCTAGTACACCTTTGGTTGTATTCTGTCTTAGGATACCTTAAACAAAGATTGTAACATGATCCCCAATGATAATTCTGTCATTACCTCACATCAAGATGATACTACCGACCTACATTCACTCCAAAGACAAACACATTCTTATCCAAACATATCATATAGAATTGTATCATAGGTTAAGGTACCTCATGCGTTTGGTTTGCAGTTGATCTGGGTCTTTCATCATGCAACTGAACTATACCTCATCTCTCCAGGATGAGCTTGCCAGTTACATTTGCTAAACGTCCAGGATCTGCAACCTAAGTATCACACATTTCTCTTGACATATCCGTTTGAATTTCGACATTTATTCATTCGAAAGCGAGTATCCCTATTCAGGCTCATTTCTGGTATTGTCATAACAGTTGAGTAAACAAGGTAAGATAAATATTAAAACTTGGTACAACTTCTGGCATACAGATAGAGCTTCATTTTTACACTTGGATACCGTGTATGATACACGTAGTCCTGCCCGTGGCCACAATTTCTGAAAGCGATATCAGACAATGAGCTCGGAAATTTCCGAGGGTCCAAACCGTCTACCATTTCAAAAGAGGATTTCTTACCAGAATGAATCTTCTTTTGTCTCATTTTCCCTTTCCTAATGATGATGAAGGGGACACTGACAAGGAATATATAGATGATGTGTTACACTGAGATGCACACGTTGCGCATACCACTATTCTTTGAGACATTAGTGTGAGGGAATGATGCAGCTTCAAATGTCACAAAAACTGTGTACATATTTCGACTCAGCCCTCAGGATACCTGCATAACTCCACAAATATTGTGGATGATGAAATTGTTTATGATACTAATGTGCACGGATACTTTACTTGATACTTTTTACTGAAATTTTAAAAACAATATTTACTTTAAAGTAAACTTAGTGTAGACCATCTCACAGAGCGAAGCAGATTCCAGCTAAAGAGGAGTTCCAAGAAACTAGTATTAAAAATCTTCACTTATTTTTTATCCTTTAACTCAAATATGAGACCTTTTTTCACAGTAAGGGGTGCCCTTTAGTACTTTAATCTGACATTCAAGTGCTTCTCAAAGCAAGCATTCTTATCCTCCCCCTCGGCAAACATTCCTTCACAAGCTTTGACTGAGTCCTTTACGTAAGTGTTTTAATACTCAAAGGTAAATAATGTTCGTATTAAACTCTCGATTAACAAGCGCATTCATTATAATTCTAATTAAATAACAACTAGGAAAAATACTCAGAAGTTTTTGACGAAAGCCTAAAACAGGCAGATGTTTAAAGGGATTTTAAAAACTTCTTTCACATAAACTACATGTGCAGTAATGTTTTTTGAGCTGGATAAAGCTGTTCGAAAATAATAAACTAGAATTAGACAGGGAAGCTAAGTCCACTTAATAGACCATAGTCGATAAACACTGATTTTTAATACTTGAGGGACATACTACTACACATGGATCAGCAGAAGGGAGCAGCTCCCAAAAGGATCTATTTTTTTCGTCATCATCATCATTCACCTCACATAAAATTGAATTACCGGCTATTTTCCTTGACACGGTGTAGTTTCGAAGGGAGCGAATTTGATATATGGAATAACATACCTTTTTCTTCGCCAGGTACGCTGGTAAACATTCCTAGCCTGCAACTCTAAACATGAAGAATTAAAATACACCCGTCACAACATATTCCTATCCTCTTCGATCCGCTGTTTCATCCATTTTTTTTCTCCTTCCCCAACGTTCTCTGTCGACATTTGTATATAATTTATAAATCCAAGCTTTGGCAAAGATTCTTATATTTTAGTGGAGTAATAGTGTAAAGGTATTTCCAACACATTCAGCTTTACTACGCTACGTCAGCGAAATTCTCGAATTGCTCACCCCAGTACGAAAAAAAAATACTGCTCACCTTGGGATTTTTGGTTCTCACGCGTAAGCAGAAACTTTTTGAATCCCTTGAAAACTCGACTAGCGATGCGTAAAAGGTACCTCACAGCTTATAGAAAAAAAATCTGAACCCTACTTACACCGACTCAATTTGGAAAAAAAACTACAAGAGTCCTGAACGGGTCACCCCTTGTCCTTACCGGTTCACAAAACATTTTCGCTACCTGAGCTTACTAAACCATTTCCGAATAACAATCCCATAAATATATCCTTACCTTTAGATTTACCTCTAACTGTTCGTTCATTATTTTTGTTTTTCTACTTGATGGTTTGTACAAGCACCACCGCTCTCCCAAAAACCAACTGCCACATTTCAGATCTCCAGCAAAAGTTCAAATTGTTATTATCATGGTCACAAAAGGAATGCACTAACTACACAGAATTTTACCTGAACCTATGATCGGCTCCCACTTTGTCTCAAAGATCCATCACATTATTTTTCTCAAGAAGAGATTTCATTGAGAAAATCTTTCTTACCGCGATCTTGTTCCTGAGCAGGTTATATGTAAAAGATAATGTTACTGCATCTCTTGCATACTATATTAATATTTGGTTAGGTTTACTTCTCGATTGGGTTTGTGTTTCAACCCAGTTCTCATCTCCATCATCATCCGCAAACAATGGGATTTGACAGTTTGGCACATCACCCAAGCTTAGCATTTCCTTTGATTGTTTTTTCCGATATTCCGATTGCAAGCGTCGATTGCTAAACTCTTTCATGGGAGGAAATCACTCTCTCTAGCTTAGAGAGGCTAACTAACTAGTGTATGTTGGATGAACGTCATTCCATCAAAGTAAGTCACATTACGAAGCATGGGAGTTAGGTCATGCGTGTTGTTGCGTACACTAATAATAGCTATATATCCTGCTGCATTTCAAATAACATGAAATTAAAAGGTCTCAAAGCGGCTCTGACTCTGCCACACACGATAATAGCTTCAAGCCTGGCTTGATTGACGTGATACAATTTTTTTTGCAACTGGAAAGCACGGAATTCATGCGGTAACGAACGGGTATGTACTTGTTGAAATGCTTCGACGTTTCAACCCTTTTCATTTTTTTTTTTCGTCCAACCAAACTTAATCCAGATTGACATATAACACCTTTAAAATCCTGGGAAGAATGTTTGCACAAAAATGCTTGATGAAAAAATTTGGCTGTGCGATATATTTCTGTCACGCACGCATATCATACTCTTTTTCTTTCTAAAACTTTAATGATATTACATACTTGTGATTGACAAGTCAGAGAGCAACAGTTTAGCTCTCAAACGCAACATGAGTAAAAATAGCTATGCTTCTTTTAACAGAAACCTGGATAATAATGCGTACTGCATTCTCTTTTTTTTCTGGGCAACAATAAAATATCAAGAGAAAGCAAACTCGAAGCAGTTTTGTCTTTTGTATTTCTTTATTGTTCGTTTCTTTGCTTATCGATTTACAAGCACAATGAGGGATTTTTATGGTGTGTTTATATGCAAGAAAAAGTATTACATATCCAGCCTGCAAGAATTCATACTTGTAAACATTCTCAGCAGAAACTCACTTTAATGGTTATCCATAATATAAGTTGTAGTGACCTAAGNCAGCCTGCAAGAATTCATACTTGTAAACATTCTCAGCAGAAACTCACTTTAATGGTTATCCATAATATAAGTTGTAGTGACCTAAGAAGACTACTGACTGAAATGTTGAATGAAAAAAAATCGTTTTCTTCTCTGACAACTCTTTGTGATGTAACTGTTTTCGTTCTTATTATCATGGATGCAGGCAAAGTTTGTGAGTATATCAGCAGGAGAAGACATTCTATTGTTCGCTTTTCCTGTTTCAATTCATACATTCTACCGTCGTAAAAAACCGTACGGGCACTATGGACAGCGAGTATATGTATATCTGCTACTTCTAGCTAACCAATTACCATTTTTTTCGAGGTAAGTAATGACGATGAAGTTATGTAATATACTTTCTATTGTTAGAGGAGACTCTTTTTGGAGTAAAAAATATCGTCCTGGTATATGTGACACGGTGTGGTATATGGCTTACAAATAGCAGTCGACAATTATTCGATTTTTTTTACCTATTGTTGTTTCAGTTGCATAAAAACCACTCCTTTGTGTTTTGCATACCTGCATACCACATATCAGTTAGTCAAATTCTTTCCAACTTTTTTCAACAAAAAAAAGTAAAATAACGAAGAGTCTAACTTGTGGCCAGAAAAACGTGGCTGGCCAACAACCTGTTCACATTAAAAATTATGCAAAATATCTTTTCATTAAATAATTTGTAGTTAGTAAATAAAAAGCCAGATAATTCGGAGAGCATTCGTACGCGTTTTTTAGTGTCTGAGTAGTCGCGCTTGGAAATTTCCGTCTCTCCGAATTCCTTCACAGACACTAAAAAGCAAATGTGCGGATTGCACTAATAACTGTATGTCGTTATCACGCAAACTACACTAAAATGTGGAATAAAATTTTAGGTAGGAATAAAACAGCAACATGTTAGACAACAACTGTTGTGCTGGAAAAAAAGAAATGTAAAAGTCATTCTCGATAAAAAATGCAAAAAAAGAACATTCTAGCAGCAATTGTGACGAAGTAACTGGTGGCAGTTGTGATATTACCATTACTCGGATATTATGTGGTTCATCTTCCAAAAAATATAAAGTAAAAAGCTGTGATAGACACACAAACAGTAATGCATAAACAACGCTTTTAAAACTGTCTTCAAGCCGATGCTAAGATCCAAGACGCAAAGGAGAGGTTGAGCTTTTGCTTAGCATGTTTCATCGCTTCGGTTTAGGCCTTCTCGTTGGCTCCTTTGCTTCTCGTTTTTTTATAGTATAGACGCAGCCATCCATGTTGAAATTTTTACTGTTTGGCCAAGTTCGTGTGTCAATGCTTCTTTTCATACGAAAGTTTTCTCTTCCACAAAAGAAAAAATGAAAGAAAAAAGAAGAAAAAACTTTATCAGCATGTAATGTCATGAAAGTCTTTTAAATAGCATGCACAAAACCTATTCACACACAACAACGACCAGTCTTCTTCCTCGTTTCCCTTCTCGTCTGCACGGCCAAATAGATTCTGTAACGAAATTTGCAAATTTTTGCTGCGTAATTGCCAGAAGCATAAGTGTACATTATTCCATAGTATACTTTCTGGTTTCTTATTATTAATAGACTTTTATCCGCTCCTCGTCCAATCGTTAGATGCAAGGGAGCTCGTTAAAGGATTACCATATCGTGCATAGTTTTAATAATAAAAAGCATCTAAACTTTCTGCTGTGTGAGTTGCAAAGTAAATAAAATATAAATAAAAGTTTGGTTCGTTCACAAAGGGAAAAATTTGTTGGAGCGTAATCGAAAAAAAACTTAGTTGAGACTGAAGCAGAAAAAAAGAGAAAAATATTTATGAACGTCTTAACTTTATAATAATTTACCACGCAGAGAATCATATTAATTTTAACCACTTCATATACCACTTCGCAGGGTACAATCGAAGAAAACCTAATAACGGATTGCGAATACTTTGTTGAATTACAAACTGTTTTTGTAGAGAAAAAGTTTACTGTGAAATGGAAAATTATAATGAAGAGCTGAACAAACCAACTAGTTTTATTTCGTGGAAATCATTTTCTGCCTAGAAGCTTTCATTCAAGAATAGCCGCTGAACTTATAATTGGGAAATTATTAGACTATGTCGATATCTTGAATGTCAAAATAAATTTGGTTAGCATTTTCGAAACTAGTATCTAGTCTTTTATCAACAGTATGTATTTACATATTGATACAAACGAAGCGTTCTAATTGATATCAAGAGTACGTAAACTTTTCGTTTAGTTATTCGCATAGGGAAAATTGTATAGTCAATAGTTGTTGCCTGTTGGCGTTGAAAATTAGTCCAAGACGGTAGCTTTCGATTTGGTACTAATTCGTAAAAAAAGAACTTTATTTCATCAGTACGGTTTCTAGAACTAAAATAACCACCTGGAAGTACATTGATGTTTTGATTTGTTTTTGATCAATTGTTTTTGCTACACTTCTTCAAAAATGCTTCCGACTATTATCGACCTTAAGTGTTTAATTGGACCAGAAAGAAATAAGAGAAGTCTCAGTGGGAATCATGCTATTGTCCTGAAAGACTAGACAGGTGTTCCTGTGTGCATAAGTATTTGCACATTACATACTCACACACTCCATGCATATGTATTTTTTCACGTTTCACTGACTCTTCAGCAATAGCTATACAGAGCCTCTTGTGCGGATTCTATTCAACTTAAGGACGCGTAAAAAACAAAATGCAAACAGTACTTGACTAGCTGCTCTACACAGCCCCGAAACGAGATCTTATGATCTGGTAGTAAAGTTCAGCCATCATTTGCCACATGACTACCAAATTAATTCATTTGCAGACTGTTAGAGTAAAAAATTTGGAGGAGAAGCATGGCCACGCTTTAAGTACTCATTTATTTTACACACGTGTAAAGTACGTGCAATTATGCTAACGGAAACTTGGGCGTAAAACAAACGGCAGAGATATAGAGGCAGTGGTTAAACTCAAAAATGCTTGATCAAGGACCTCTTACAAAAGCCAAGCGAAAATTCAAACTCTCTTCTGGAGTATGAGTTGTGAGTGGACTCGACTTGGTTAGCAAAAATGTGTTGTTTCTTTAGGATTTCGTTAGCAAAAGTAAAATACATACTGGAACTCTTGAGTCTTTATAAAACATATCAAACGATTCAAAATTCTTGAATTTAAAAGAATAAAAACAATATTAAAAGAAACTGAATTATTTTTGCACATTATGAAAGGTATTCGGATTTGGTTTCAGCATGACTCTGATTACTTGATGATTGCACTAATGATGACGGCTTTTCAGATACAAATGTTACTAATAGTAAAATTTACATCTATGAGGTTTTACATTTTACACTTAGACTTGACAGAGAAGCTAGAATTCTCTCGTGTTTCCTACTAAAGTTTAAAATATTTTCTAGTGTTTAGAATAAGGATTCTTGGAAAAATGGACGGGGTGGCCCACCAAATGAACCTGTTAAGCGATAGGATTATGGATTAGTTACACGAGGTGCATTTTTAGGGATATTAAGGCCAATGTCCAAATCTCAGGTTAGCTAACGGATAATGCATGGATATAACCATCATGAAATATTCCCACGTTCTTTTATGGTTTGGACATTTTAGCTCGTATATACTATGTATACCTGGGTTAATATTTCATGCAAAAAACCACCCTATTTTTCCAATCATCGAAATCCTAGTGCAAGCAACGTACAAAAACATAACTCTCGATTAGTTAATCATGCGTGATCAATAGAGTTCATGGGAAGAAAACAGCAGGGAATAGTATTGTCGAGAAGGACTTAAGTATCAACATAACATCAAAATATAAACCTCATCTATCAACTTTTTTTAACTCAAATCGATTGCAAACCGCGATGAAACTAAAATTCAATTTCCCTAATAAGGGTTTTCAAACACTCCACTATATTTGGGTAAACTGTACAAGTGGCTGAATATCATGCAGCAGTTTTCCTTTCCCTTTAGTTTTTTGACTGTGTGTGGCTTTTAGCTCTAAACTACGCAGAATCCTAGCGGGGTATCGTTCTTAATTAGGAACTTTAAGGCTTACAAAGATTACCTATTCCTAAAACAACACTGTAAGGAGGAGTACAATGTTTTAGAGGATGATTGCAGCACATTA
>VICI01002661.1:0-15750 GCA_019593645.1 Akabosia matsudoensis
TATACCCAAAATTTCAACTGGACAAAGTGTATTCTAATCAGTCCATGTGTGAGAGTCAAGGTTTTCCAAGGCTTACTCACATGTCACCCAGAACTTTACGTAAAAGTCATGCATTCATACGTCAACTTATCAATCTTATCGGCAGTTGTACATGCAATTGACCCCGAAAAAAGAAAATACCACAACTCAGGTAGCCGTGCGGTTGTATGTGTGTAAAATCAATTTTGATAAGCCTGTACTGATAACCATAAAAAAATTCGTTATTGAAATCCATTGTCTGGCATCGAGTGGTTTTTTTGTGCATCAAGTTTCGCATTGTATTTCCAAAGTCTATCATGGTTTTCAAGTAATCATCCAAAATGTATTCGAATTTGTCAGGGATTATCCTCGTAAGCGAGAAAAAACTATCAAAAAGCATGTCAGACAGGGAAAACCATGATGACAGTCGTATGATTAAATTTCGCTCCGGATTTCCCCGTTGGGATTAATCTAAAATAAATAATTTCGGACTCAGCGTAACAATAACAAGAAACCTCATTTCAACTACAAAACAATATTCATAACATTTTGTTCGATAAGAAATGTACCTTTAAATAAATACTAAATACCTAAACGATTTTAAGTGGTTTAAACATGCATTATCGATATATTTTTAGAACAAACAGACACAACGGTGTTTTTATTCATTTTTTCAGCTAACAAGAGGTCAACTCAACTGCGACATTACTCCACTCCAGGAACTTGCTTTGATTAAAAATTGCAAAAGGATTAACTGACAGATGAACATGAACGTCACGTGTAAGTAAGGCCGCAAAACATCGCCGCCTTGTTAACCCACGAGTCTAATCTGATTACTGCCAATAACATCGCCGTTTTTTGAAAGGTCTTCCTCCTTGAATCCGTTCGATCCACAAAGAAGCTTAGTCCATGTAAATCACTCATGTACTCAAGAACACAAGGGCGAGTCTGAATATTATAGCAGCTCCTTGGCAAAGTATCCAGCAAAGGTTATCAGAGCGTAGCTGGACACACCAGCTCCAGATAAGCAGGTTGCTGCATGGTAAGACACGCGAAGCTTGACATCCTATGAGTTATCAACTTTAACGGCCAGCTGCAGCTGTAGAATTCGATAAGCTCGGGCGCATTCCTCCTCCGAACTTAATCACATTTGTTCCGTCATGAGGAAAACTCTTCCCTTGATCCATATCCGCGACCCTCTCTACAACGGCGTCACAGCCTGAAGCTATGTTTCGACACGGCAGCAACCACGACCAAGAAAAGGAGTAACGTCGCACCGATCCTAATACACCCCAAAATTTCAGAATTAGCCAGATCCAAATCACGCGCGAGCTCAACGTGAATTCCGCACCTTCAACGTATTCACGAGAATGTTATGAAGCGGGTCTGCTGGATGAATTGGGACATGTCGATAATTAAGAGGAACGTGAGGGGAAAGTTGGTGGACAACCTGAAGATAAGGAAACCTCTGCATGCTATCGCGTGTTTTTCAAGAACTTACACTGGTGGACTGTTGAACAGTTTCCACCTATATTTCATACCAGATCTCGTGAAGATCGTTCCTATATTTACGCCGTAAGGTCATTAGCTCTTCGCGTATGTAAATGCTTGATTTACCTTTATGCGTTCCTCCTACTGCATAAATTTGCATTCACAACTTCTAGATCACACTACCATGCATTACAGAACATCTAATCTCATTTCTCATATATATATATTCATGCATATTTCTCGGCAAAATAACAAAATAACCTATAGCAAGACCATAGTAACATGAATCAGTTAAGTTAAACTAAATTATTAATCGGCCGTTATTTTCTATGCTTTGTCGATAATTACAATGAGGAAACCAATGCGACGTGATATACATAGTCCTGATTTCGTCAATCCGTGTGTAAATGTTGAGTAAAAGTATTAGCAGTGCCAGGAATCGAACCTGGGTCTCTTGAAAACTGTGCGACACATACATACGTCTCTCACTCGTTTTGGGTCGACCCATAATTTTGTACGGGCTCCCGCGTTTTCACTAAGTCTACGTAGACTTCATTATGGGCTCCCATTAACATGGTGCCGTAATGAGTTCACGATACCATGCGTCAGCGACGATGCAATCGCAAACCATTCAAGCGTCTTAACCATTAGACCACACTACCATTACATAGGAAGCTACTTGGAAAAATAATGTTTTTTTCCAATCCTAGGCACCTCCTCTCAATGTTAAAGAAAGACCTTAAAAAAATTACAATTTCAGGATTTTCAAAATGGACAAAAAAGAATTTTATTTGCGCATTTACCGGAAGTGCAAAAAATGGCGAAAAGTATCTGACTGACTATAAAAATGAAACGACAATACAGCTTTATTTTGGAAATCATTCATCTCAATATTCCTCATCCAATTTTTATTTTACAAACAAAGCTTGTTGCAGTTGCAGGGGTTCACCACATGGCACTGAAATCCTCGTTCCAAAATCCAGCCGGCCGGGGAAAAGATGGGAATCCGTACGATGTCCACGTCAACTGCTCAGCTCTTGCGGTCCTGTTGTCCCAACCTTTGTCCGGATCTTCCATGGCATGATAAACGATCCAGTGCTCAGATCCATCTGGATAACACACAAGATAACAAAACTAGTTAGCATAATTATATCTTGCAGAATACCAAAAAAAAGTATATAGTTAACTTATGAACCTGGCGATGTCGTGAATGACGCATGGCCAACTCCGTAAACTTTTTCTGCGTCATTTCGCCACATAACTGGTAAATCATACCTCCACCAATTTGTAGCATTTAAAGGATCAAAGTGACTCTCGATCCCCATCATTCCTAAACTATAGTCTGCCGTCCATGAGCCACTCGCAGAGTATATCAAATATGTCGTACTTGAATTCTTCTGCCTTTTGAGTATTTGTGGCCCTTCCAGCAATGGCGCGCCATGTTGCTCCCAAGCTTCCGTTGGCTCGGCAAGGAGAACCCTTTCCGAACAAATCGTCTCAGGATCGCACAGTTTTGCAATGTAAAGATTTTGGGGAAATTCTGCATTCAAAGTGGGCCAGCCAGACCAAATTAAATACAGATTTCCGGTTGATTCTTGCTTCAAAACGGTGGCGTCAATAGCCCAAAAGTCTTCATTTCCAGGAACGACCAGCCGTTTTGCAGCCGTCCAGTTTCCCATAGGGTTTTCGGGATCTAGAGCTTTACTCACGTACATTCTGTGATTTTTATTGTCTCCGTTGTCCATTGCAAAATACATATAGAAATTTCCGTTCAAAAAGTGTATCTCTGGCGCCCACAAGCTCATCAGCCCATCTGGAGCGTGGAGAGCAACGACTTTCTCTGCGTTCCTCCAGTTTGATAGCGTTCTACTTCGAAACAAGCCGATTCCTCGACGATCATCTTCTCTTCTGGGCATGTAGTAAAATCCATCTGTGTGCAAATAAGCGAAGGGATCTGGCCAAGACTCCACAAAAATGGGATTTTGGAAGGTTCCTCCACTATCACAGCCAATGGAACCCTCCAAAAAGCTCAAAATAACCCCCAAAACCACTAAAAACTTCATTTTAAAACCAGGAACAACCTTAAATGGGCTCGTCTGCCAAAGAGTCAATGTTATTCGCGTGCAAGGCTAACAAGATAAGAATGTCGTGGTTATCAGTGCTTGTCATAATTATATGACCACTTATCTTTTATGCCTGCAAGACCAATAGATCGACAAGCCGATTTATCGCAATACAACTCCACTCCAGAAAAGAGCTCCTGTTCAGATTACAAAAGGGATATACTGTCTTCATCGTAATGCCCCGAAAAGATCTTGCTGCTTTGTGTACCCAACATCGCCTGGGCGTTTCTTCCAGAATCCTTCTCCGGAACCCCTTCCACTTCGTGTCAATACCATCTACAAAGAAGCACTCGGCATAAATAATAGCTACATTGATAAGAATGCCTGATCCAAGAATCACTGCTAATCCGATTCCCACCCCGGATCCATCTTGGAGAAAATAATTGTTGTAAACAATCAGCGCAAAAGATGAGACAACGACACCAATCAAGCAAGCTCCAGCGTGAAATGAAATGCGTAATTTAGCCAACCATGAATTAATCAGGTCTGACAACAACTGCAGGTTTCGGTAAATAATGACCAGCGACTTGTCTGTAAGGACGCCAAGTTGGTTTGTCTCGAAAGAGATCTCTCGATTCCTGGGTTTAATCTTAACAGGCATGGCGGCATTCAGCCACGAATGGAGGGTAACGATGACTACAATAGCAGGTAAAATGAGCCCTGTTGCAACGCCAACGTAGCAAATAACGGCGTAAGTCTCCATAAACAACCAAATCCAAGTGGGACCAGAGCTTAGCGTTACTTTCACTTCGAGAATATTCTCTGCGAGATTATGCGCAGGGTCGGCTGGGTGAAAGAAAGAAACTCCAAAAGTAAGTGGAAATGTTAGGGGAAAGTAGCAAGCCACTTTCAAAAGTGTTTCCATCCTGTTTAAATACATCAGTGTGGTTTTATCCGGGTGAAATTTAGAGCCAAATGTACCTTCTAGAAATTCATCTAAACTTATGGCTTGATTTAAAGTTGTCATCATTTCGTCACAATATTGAACAGACACAGAGCCTATGAGATTGATGCTAATCGTGGCACACAGAATGAGGACACCAGCGAGGGTCAAAAGCCGTACATGAATGGTTAGAGCTTCCAGGTCGACTTCAGACGTGGTCAACTCGTCGGGGATCTCCTGGGGAAGGATGTTTGTGGTAAGTATAAACCCAGCCAGAGATGCATTCAACAGAATACCTGCGTAATAGCTTAGGATCCATGTCCAGTAAAAGTAGAGCTTGATGCTTACATATCGGAGAAGGGTGGCGTCCCAGTAGAAGCCTCCAGAAACAGAGTACTTCACAATGGGACCTAAACGAATGGAAATGTCCTTTTTGAGCGAGTTGCTCAGCATGGTTTGGAGTGAAAGCGACTGAAATCATTTTTTCATATTGAGGTTCAAATAAATAATAAAAATATAGCCAATTTTCTTCAATTATTTTATATGTAAAAACTTAATTTTGCTTTAATTTTAACAATTTTACTAATTTCTTGTACTAGGTGAGCACTTGGGCAGAAAAACGACCTCAGTTTTTATTTATTTTTATGTTACTAGGTTTTAATTTTATTCCATTATGAAATTACATAGTTGTCTGTTTGTCAATTTCTTGTACTAGGTAATATACGTTAACATGAATTTTAAAGGTCAACTTAACGCAAAACTCTAATATTTTTTGTATAGAAAATGTGTACCTTATTACAATAATGACTGAAGTTAGGATGGCAGAAGTAGATATTAGTTTCTAAAGCAAGAAAATTTTTTTCAACTTACTTTAACGAGCTGAAAATTCGACAATATTAAATATCTTACCATTAACATTGTCATATCACAGTCAAACCAAAACCTGTGCGTAAAAACCGTCATACGTATTCAATTTTGAAGTGCATATTGAATAGAGAAAGAAAATTCCGTCAACACAAACGCAATTCTAAACTTTAACACAATTTCCTCCTATTACTGCCAGGGTCAGGGGAACCTTTTGCTTATTATAGCCGGTCCCTATTAAACGGTTTGCAGCAACACAAGAAAATCTTAAAACCAGCTGCGGGTTTCGGCCATTATCAACCAGCAATCTACATATTATATAGTCACTGTTACAGGCTATAGGAAGAAGTTTTTGACTAGATCATTTTTGCAAGGGCTAAAAACATACTTTTGCAGGCCTAATGTACACTGCAGTTCTTGAGTTAGATCGCATGTCATGTTTTCTTTCCTTTTTTCATCCCCTTGCCGATTATACCCGGCCGCCCATTATATCCAAGGGTCTGCCGTCATCGAGACAATTATAGCCGGAGGTTATCATATTATTGAAGGCTTAACGATGTTAGAGGTTATCATATTGTTTGGTTATTGTTATTACTCTATTTTTCGTTGCAGTACACAAGCTTTGTCCTCTTCGAAATGCCTTTTTAAACGGGAGCCATGCATTAAGTAAATGCATACAATGTGAGTCATGATTAATTTTTACCTGTTTTCAGCATGGTAAACTGTTTTCCTTTTTGTTATTACGTGAAAATGGCATATAGCATATTAATTCCAATTTCGCTCACATTTAACTTTAACTCTGACACGCACATGCACAATAAAAAATCGACAATGGGTATAAGTAGTAAAAAATATATATGTATATGTACCTAATTAGTAGTAATTAGTGTATTAGGTCGTGTAGTAGATTTTTACCACTGGGTCCATTTTAGGTAACAATATACCAAACCAAGATCTATTCCGACCAAGAAATGTCACCGCCAAAACTGTCTCCTGCATTGATCGTAAATAAAATTTTATTTCTTTAAAATAAAACTTGCCCAGCTTCTGCAATAATTGTTCGTAATAAAAGAGGACAAGCGCAAATGAAAATGTGAAATTTCCAAAAAAATATGTTCTTTCCCCTTTTTGGCTAGTTAAAAAATGTCAAGCTGATTGTTTGCGTCATCACAAACTCCATAATATTTAAAGGAGTCACTGGCTCAAAGTAGTTTCCTGATCCAAACCAAACCCGAAAGGTTTGCAGGGATCTTAAGTAGCCTCTGTTCGTTCGACGCTTTCTCCTGCTTTCACTGTTTGTATTTTGAAGTATCCATTTTAATAGAAGAGCTTTGACGTTTCTTGAAACTTGATATACTTTCGCGAGGCATCTAACGGAAAAGAACATGATTAAAGTTGTAGTCCCAAAGCTCCAAAAACAAAAGACTGCAAAAACAAGGGATCTACTTCCGTATCGCACCACGTACAATGTCAAGTAAAAGGCGGCAATTTGACAGACCACTCCAGTGGCAATGAAGCCTGGGTACATATGCGCTGCAGTTATTTCCCGATGGACTTTCATCAGGACTTGGACCTCTCGAAAAGGCAGGATCCAGTTTTTTTTCAGATTGGCTCTGTCTTTAATGCTTTCACTCAGGGATAAAGTATACGTGGAGAAACATTCCCCAAAAATAATCATTAGCCAGCCCTGAAGGAGGAGAAGCGGAAACACAAACGGCCACACAGATAGGTGAGCGGTAACAAAGATGATTCTCTCATATATGGTATCCAAAAGGTGATCCTGATTGCGATCCGTATTGCAGTATTTGTCCAACAATGGGTAGCCAAGGAATACTGGAAAGCATGGGCAAATAAAGACGAAGACGCCAGCTAAGACGGTTAGCGGAGGAGACAACGCGATACACCGAATCAGCAAATTTATGAAACGGTGTTTGTCAGCTTTTCTATTCTGAATTCGACGAATTTCAAATTTTCGCATGTTATTTATCAAGCAACAGATTAGCCCTGAAGATTCGTAGGTTATCTTGGAGCAAATCAAGGATTCAGTTTGCCCCGACAAGAATATCAAGCTAAAGTGAAGCTTGACAATGTCGATGGACGATCGGTAGAGGAGAACTTGCAAGATTGAAACGATGAAACCAACGCAGCTAATCCAAAAAAGAAGTTTATTTCGTTGTTTTTGTTTCGACGACTTTTGGATGAGCTGACCCTTCCTAGACTCCCAAACAAAGGGCAAGGAACCAAACATGTCAGTAAATTTTAAGGATTCTAAAAATACTTTTGAAAACGATGCTGTTAAGGTAGCCATTCGGTACATCTTTCCGAGTTCAAGCTAAACTGGGAAATGGAATTACGGCCATGACTTCATGAGAGTCTTCCTAAGCGATGACAAGACAACCAGGCGGACGTTTTTTTCACGATGTCATATGAAATATGCAACATAGTATGACAGCCTTGAAGGAAAGCAGTAGAACTAAACAGAAATTTTATGATTGACTTAATTCCACAATATGAGGTGTGAGCAGATACAAACTAAACAAAAATGGGGCGATTATTATTTATTTGTCATATATAATTAATCAGCTTACTCACAGTGGTGAAATCATAACTGTTTATGTTTCGACTTTTTGCTCGTCTAAAAATTGTTCGAAAAGTAGCCGAAAAAAAATCGATAGTCCAAATGAGAAGTTTTTTTCGGTATGATTCTTTCCATACCATTTCGATGAGTTGGCCTTGGCTCTGCCTGTGCTCATAAACAAAGAGCAAGGAACGGAAAGTACATTTATGAGCCAAACATTTTTGTACATTTTAGGTTTTTAATTGTACCATTTTCGTACGCCATTCGCATTGGAACTGGGGTGGAAGATTAAAGTCGATTGAATCGATCATCTATGCGTGGGTGTCAGCGACGACTACGCTCATTCTATTCTTTGCTGTGGGGTATCTTGCGAAAGTGTTCAGAATGTCGAAAACGGGAAAAGGTCCTTGTTCATTGTTAGAGAAAGGATTAGTGCACATACGCTTTTTTAATGGGGAAGAAAGTAAGAGAAAGTGGGAAGATAATAGGTACATCATACCTTTCCAAGTATTTTGAGCCAGTGACACCCTTGAACATGATGCAGTTTGTAACGATTCAAACAATTAGCTCACTCTTTTGCATTAATTGAACCATAAAATTGTGAAATAAACGATCATAAATAGATATGGCTTTGAATCTAGTCTCCATAATTAATATCTTTTTCATCGGTATCAACTTTGTCTAATTGTTAATTAAAAATTACCTTATACGTGGCCCAGCTACTTAGCTTTTACTGATAGTAATTAGTAGAGCCTTTTAATTATCTATTGTATAGATTCACATTTGGATGGCAAGAACCGATTTCAGCTTATCTTAATTTCCACCAACATGCACATTACGAAAGCTATAATTTAATTCAAATTACATGTATTTGTAAACGCTAGCAGGCAATATGTCTTCTCTCTACTCCCCAAAAAAATAATATGTTACAACGCTTAGATGGAAATGGCATTAAATCTAGTTGCTGCATAGTGCATGCCTAATAGTTTTCATATCGTAATTAAATTGCAAATTAAAAAATCAATCAGCGTAGTATTTAAACTAAGCTGCTATTTATAATAATTGAGTCATTTAATTATTTATTGCATAAATTCGCATTAGCATGGCAAGGATTTACCAATTTAAGAGGACCCACTTTAATTCACGCCAATATTAAGACATTTACTTTCAGTCAATTACTACTCGTCAGGCCTAATCTCCTCCGTCCCCCAAAGCTGCTCAAACATATTTCATTAGTACATATTAAGAGAACAGCTTTTATATATTTTTTTAAAAATGAGTCTAAACATTTCCACAAGTATCATTTTAACAGTCCTATTGGGTTTCTGCCTGTCATCCCATTCCAAACGTAAAACACAAATAAATCTGTCATAACTTCTAAGAACATGGTAAAATATTGCCTGCTACATTCCAACTAATTTTCAACTATTGCAGGGACAAACCTAGAGGACACTGGAAACCAGCTTGACGACCAATATGAGCACGTCTCTTCGTACATTAAAAGAGAAGATATTGACGATGAGGACCTAGATAACAGCTATGGCTCAGTTTTATCCCGAACCAGTAGGCCAGGCCAAACAATGTTCTGTCACGGTGGCCCACTTTCCACCCGCCATAAAAGAGAGGTGGACGACGAGGAAATACAACCAGGATCAAGGATGGACGACAGCTGCGCGGACAAAGAAATCGAGGGTAGCAATAAGATCATCATAACTACCAAATTTGCTTTATAAAGACTATGCACTAGAACACTTCGTTCCACTTAACGATTAGAATTCACCCGGAGTGATATGCGGAACCCGGTTTGTGTCCGAAAGCAAGCCTTCTACTCAATCGGCGGGGTTATCCGGAGGCCATCCTTCGAGGAGCTCTCCGGCTGCTACGTCGAAGACAACATTGAATCTTGCAACTTTGTCGGGAATCCTGCCGTGATCGACTCCTCCCAAAACAGATTCACGTTCAGCTCCTGCGACCTCCTCGACTCGACCGAATTTACCTCAAATTGCAACCTTCAGTCGAGATCTGAGGACCCACGACTAGCTCGAATCTCGAACCCCGCTGAGAGTGTTATTTACTCGAGTTCTATTTTCGCTCATGAAAGGTACCGATTGAAAACGCGCACCACAAACGCAATTTGCGGCCGTCGGAGAGTTCATTTTTGCGAGGATGGAGTGTACGAGCTCCACATACGAATGCTCGAGTGCCAGCTTAAATCTGGCGACAGGGTAAACCCCTAAAGCCTAAACTATTTCCGACCTAATTGAGAAAAATAAATTACGTTTTCGTTTTATTTTTCAGAGATTCAGCATCATGTTTAATGACGTTTTCCTCTTTGAAAATGTTCGTCTGGTGGCAGACATTCCACTGGAGCTTATCGTCCTTTTTGAAATCCAATCGGGGAAAATATACCTCGACGGAATCGACGAGCCAATTGACTTAGAGGACGGAAATGTCGACCTGAAGTTTTGCAACGGAAATTGCCTGATTGCAAGACGACTTGGCTTCCTTGTTTCGGGCTTCTCTATTCATAAGCTCATGTCAGGCCCTGAATTTGACGCCTGCGAGGAGTACAGCGACGACTCTTGCGACTGCATGAAAGAACTCGCTTGTGAATATATTGTGTCCTCAGGCGTATGCAGAAACAGAACGATTGCCTGTCGGATTCCTTGCAATAATAGAAAAGAATGTTATCGAAAAGGGTCTCATGTTTTTTACCTGCGGGGTGGGGCTATTTGCCAGTACCCCAGTGGATTTGACTCCTATTGTTCCCCATGGGGAAAGGTCATTGCGGTCAACTTTGGAGAGACGTTGACCGACTATAAAGGTATTAAATTTGACAGTCACGAAAGTGTTCCCTACGAAGATCCAGATAAAACTTTTAGAACTGAAGAAGTTTCCGCTATGGGCGTTCCGGAAGGAGCCACAACATCAATTTATAATCTTTTTCTCTCCGGAAGGAGCAAAGAATGTAGCTGTGTGAATGCTTCAAAACCGCAGCCAATTAAGTTTTACACATCATTCCCTGGTCCGGGAAGTTACGAATTTTCATTTTGGACTGTGGAAAACTACGACTACACTGAGGGAACGAGAGAGTTTTCCCTTCAAATTGATGGGTTCAAGATATCTCAAGGGATTGACCCCCTGAAATACAGGGAGATCTATCGAGGTCTCGAGCTCAATTTTCTCTTCCAAGTCACATTGAAAGAGAACGGGACATACTGGCTCCACGGGGACAACTATTGTGGAACGTTTACAAAATCGGATGGATATCTAGAGTCGTCTAATTGTACCGGAAAGAAAATTGAGGACATGAGGCGCGTCCTGATATCCTTCCATTATGGCGAGTGCAACGTTCACAACTGGTACTTCGTGAGTGCCTTTTCGCTGATTCAGTTCGGAGCTGATACCAAGTGCCTCCGAACCGATCCTCCAGGTAAGAAAATCACGGCTTTTTCCAATATAGGTCTGTCATTTACAAGGTACCGTTTAAAAAGCCATGGATAGAACAGTTTCGTACACTGGTAAAAAGTGGGCGGTTAAGAAATGAATATTCCTACATAACGCTTTTGTCAATTAAACTTTTCCTACAGCGTTTGACAAAGATGACGTGCGTTTTTCCGGCTGTATCCGCAAGAACGCCTTCTATTCAATACGGGGACGGGCAAGCAAGCCGAAATTTGAAAATCTTACCGGCTGCAGTATTGGCGACAACATTGACTCGAGAAACTTGAACGGAACACAGGTTGAAATCAGTGGCATCAATCCGTTTACATTTTATCCGGGCTTGCTATCAGATCCCCACGGGATTCGAAGAGTAGTTAGCTTGACAGACGTTCAAAACATTCCAGTTCCCGAGGAAAAGCCTGTGTACACGAGCGCCGTATTTGCAAGCCCCGATTTCGAAAATCCAAGCTCAGAAATATGTGCATACAGAAGTATCCATTTTTGCGAGGATGGCACCTACGAACTGTATATTCGGGTGGTCGACCCACACTCCAAATCGGGTGGCGAACGGGTACTACTAAACTGTTGAAATTGAACGCCTTTCGTGATACTTAATTTCTTAAATTATGTTTGTACAGAAATTTAACATCAAGCTTGGAAACGAGTTTTTGTTCCGAGAGGTGGATATTTTTGAACTGGCGCAGAAGCCGGACACTGCAGTTCAGCTCATTGCATTGATGGAAGTAAAGTCCAATGCGATACTTTTGGACGGCAATAGCTCCTCGGAAATTCCTCTTGCGGACGGCTCGGTCGACCTTAAGTTTTGCTACAGCGATTGCATAAACGTTCCAAAACGAGGATTCGTTGTTTCCGGGTACTCAGTTCACAAACTGGAAATCCCTGGGGCTGACCAGTGCCCTCAATTTGACAAAAAGCCGTGCGAATGTACCGCGAATCCAGAGTGCGACTATATGCCATCTCATGACTTGTGTCGAAACCGCCTCCAAAGTAAGCTTTGAACTTTCCGAGACATATTTTTTTATAATTTTTATCTTATAATTATTGTATGCGTAGTCTGCAGACCTGGTTGTAATGCAAAGGACCCAGGTTGTTATCGAAAGGGTGAACATGTTTTTTACGTAAGAGGCGGCGCCATTTGCCAATATCCACAGGGAAATCCCACATACTGCGACGTATTCGAGAAAGTCGTTGCTGTCAACTTTGGCACGAAAGATGTCACCGATTACAGGAATATCAGCTTTGTGTCTCACACTCACGTTAAGGACTTTGAAGATCCTGACAAGATTTTCCACTTGACAAATGCAACGATATACGATACTCCTGCAGGCCCAACAGCTCAGATTTATAGCGAATTCTTATGGGCACATCCATTGCCGGACGCAGCCATCGGGAAGCCTTTGAAATACTTTGTCAAATTGCCTGGACCAGGCCGATATGAACTTTCGCTGTTGACTGGTGAAAGTTTTATATGCCAACCAGGCGTCCGCGACTTTTCCTTCAAGCTAAACGATATTGAGCTGGTCAAAGGGTTTGATATTTTAAGATACCGAGGAAAGCAACAAGGAATGGAGATCAATTTGCTATTCGAAGTGACGCGCAACCCAGATCATACATATTCGCTGCATCCAGATGGGTATTGTACAAAGCGGAAGCAAAATGGCGTGTTAGTCAATGATGGATGTATGAAACATCCTATAAAAGATCTGACCAAGGTGGCAATATCATTTCATTTCGGAGAGTGTCTCTATTCGTTAAGCTTTCCAGTTGCGGGGTTTTCGATAGTTAAATTTGATGACATTGAGCCGGCTTGGTGCAGGAATGAAATTAAAGGTATGTTCTTGCATAATAAAAATTGTTTGAAACTCCGTGCCTAATATTGGGTTGGACCTTAAGAATTTGAACGAACGGCGCTCAAGCATCCAATCTGCGTGAAGAAATCCGCATATTATTCCATAAATGGAGTTGCACATAAGCCAAGCTTTGAGGAGCTGAGTGCCTGCTACGTTGGAGACAACTTGATATCCTGCAGATACGGAGCAAGTGATCAAATCGAGAGTGGCAATGCCTCGGTCAATAATAGGTACACTCTTGAAGGTTGCCTTGCAACTGACCCCGAGAACGTTGTGAGAAAAGCGTCAGACTCACGCAGTATAGCACTGGACAACATGCACGAAGACCTATACTACGGACATATCTATGGAGATACGGAGCATCCTTTTCAGGACTCGTCCATTTGTGCCTCTCGTAAAATCCATTTTTGTGATGATGGCATCTACGAGCTGTCAATACGGAGTATCGACTTTGACTCGAATGGAATAGGAGAAAGGGTATAACATTTTTAACAGCAGCAAACAGGCTGAAATAGCTTTAGCGATTGTGTTACGGAAGCATTTGTGCATTTGCAGGGATTTAACATCAAACTTGGAGACCACTTTTTGTTCCGAGAGGTCGACCTATTTCAACTAGCCGGCAAGAAGAATACGCCGGTTCATCTTAACACCATATTGGAGAAAGTTAACGACACAGTACGAATCGATGGAACAAACAACACAATAGCCCTAATGGATGGAAACTTGAATGCATACTTCTGCTATAGTGACTGCACCAAAAATGTGCGCAAGAACTTTGTCGTGGCTGAAAACACCATTTTCAAGCTTGCGTATGGACCCGAGTTGAATGACTGCTCGAAACAGGATGGAAATGAATGCGAGTGCATTAAAAATCCCGTTTGTGGTTTCAGAAAGGTCAACAAAGAATATCGATGCATGAATCGAACGAATGGTAGCATAATTTCAAAGATTTTGTGACACCTTAATAACATTTAACTTGAAGTAGACTATTGTTGACAACAGATTGTCGAGTGAGCTGCCCTCATAGACCAACCAAGCACTGTCTTCGGAAAGGGCCTCATGTGTACTACAGCAATGGAGGGGTCCTGTGCAACTATCCGTTTGGAGCAGATTCCTACTGCAAAGCTTTCGATGAGGTGTTCGCAGTAAGCTTTGGCGACGCTAACTTGACTGACGGTCGTGGGGTCAAGTTTACAAGCTACAACAAAACTGACGTGTTGATCGAGTATCCCGACGGAGCACCCCGTGTGAAAACGTTCAAGCCAGAAACTGACATCCCCGATGGTCCAACTAAGATTCTCTTTAGCTCGTACCTAGAGACATCTTTAAACAAGGGTCCTCTCAAGTTTACCTATCTAACTCCGGGAGTCGTAGGCAACTACGAACTAAGTTTTATCATGCATGATGCTCCTGCACCAAACTCGGACTGCAGGGATTTTAAAATAGCCATAGGAGACTATAAGGATCCAAGCAGTTTCTCCCTGAAGACATATCGGCCCGGTAGCCAGGGAATCGAAATCAACTTTCCGTTCCAGATAACACGGGATGGGAAAAACCTTTCAATGTCGATTTTCGGAAATAGCCACAGACGGAGATTGGATGGGTATGAATATGGCAGAGAGATCGGGAACAGTTATGACAGAAACCTTGTCATCGCATTACAAGCAGGCGACTGTTGTAAAGACCATACAATCTATATCAGTGCCATCTCGCTAATAAGATTTCGGGAGATGGGGGAATTATCCCTTGTGGCGACGGCCGCCGAGAGACGAAGCACGCGAAGAGGGAGATAAGAAAACAGGGTGCCCCTCACGCTTCACCAACAGGAGAAGACCAAGAGGACAGGAACACATCAACATCAAAGATATTTTCTGTTTTGTTGTATTTCCAGTCAAACAGTGTGATTCCGAATAAATATTTATATACATTGTAATTGACTGTGTGTGTGATTGCAGCTTTCATTTCATCTTGGTGATTAATCAGTCAGCAAAGAAAAAGCTAACAAAAATTTAGAAAAGTAAAAGCTAGGAAAAATACAAAAACAAAAAAATGTGTCACTTGGCATAACTCAATGCAAAAACCAAGTTGATACCTGACCTTGCCTCTGACACTTAACCTATCGAGCTGAAAGCCAACAGGAACCTTTCCAAGAACCAAAAGCATAGCTCCACCAAATTTGAACCAAAGCTGCCCAAAAAAAGAAAATTTGATCAAATATCGCGTTAAGATTTCACCGCTTGGGCTAAAAATTAATAGGGTTCTTGCCCGTGGCATAAGATATCACTGCACTGTACCAAGATATTGGTCCGAATCTGTCGAAGTACATGGCCTGTAGACTACGCACAGACTGACGGGCAGACAAACTCATCGATGTCATTAGTTCAGCTTCGTAATAAAATTTGTTTCCTCCACATCGTCTTGAGGTAAGAACAAAATAGTAAGTTGTGGAAGGCTTCCTGTCAAAATGCCACATTACAT